>JASDQU010103105.1:72115-84356 GCA_032191745.1 Picea mariana | reverse complement strand
GCTTACCCGATGACCGACGATCTGCTCCATCGATCGATCCTCGCCGTTGGATCCCGAATCGCCCATCTGCTAACACTTAAGTCCGAAATGGACTTCTTCTGTGTGTTGCGCTTGGCGCTCATGCCTACGGCCTTTGAATAAAATGCATTTGATGGGTTTTTTAAGCCCCATTTCTTCGCATTTATGCCACGAGCTCGAATCCTAGAGAGAAAACGCCCCCTTCCAAGAATTTGCGCTAACACTTGTGCTTCAAAGTTACGAAAGGCGAGGTGGTGACATAGCCCAATCGTGCGCCACGTGTCTCTCCTTGATCAAATGGCCCAGAACACTTTCGGCGATACTATGGGCCCGAGTCCTGGATGCCCTCAGCATCTCGCGTTTCGTGGATCGGAGAAGGTTGCTCCTTGTGCTTCAAAGTCACGATAGGCGAAGTGGCGACATAGCACAATCGTGCACCACGTGTCTCTCCTTGATCAGACGGCCCAGAACACTTTCGGCGATACTGTGGGCCCGAGTCCTAGACGCCTTCGGCATCTCGTGTTTCGTGGATGGGAGGAAGCTGCTCCTTGTGCTTCAAAGTCACGATAGGCGAAGTGGCGATAGAGCCTATTCGCGTGCCACATACCCCTCCTTGATCGGACGGCCTGGATCATTTCGGCGAGACTGTGGGCCCGGGTCCTGGACGCCTTCGGCACTTCGCATCTCGCGGCTGGGAGGAGGCTGGTCCTTGTTCTTCAAAGTCGTGATAGGCGAAGTGGCGATAGAGCCTAATTGTGTGCCACGTACCCCTCCTTGATCGGACCGCCTGGATCATTTTGGCGAGACTGTGGGCCCGGGTCCTGGACGCCTTCGGCACTTCGCATCTCGCGGCTGGGAGGAGGCTGGTCCTTGTTCTTCAAAGTCGCGATAGGCGAAGTGGCGATAGAGCCTAATCGCGTGCCACGTACCCCTCCTTGATCGAACCGCCTGGATCATTTCGATGATATAAGCGCTATCCATTGCGCTAATCCTGGCGCAACTCTGTTAACCGCGATTACCCGCCGACCGTCGATCTGCTCTACAGATGGATCTTGGCTGCTAACAACATAACTTCGCCCGCTCACTTGATTGGTAGCCTGAAACGAGATTATTTTGTGCTACGCTTGGGCGCTTCTTGTGCAGCCTGCAGACCTGGATATTCTTATGCCCGAGACAAGAATTGTTGCTAACATTAGGCTCCATGGGGGATAGAGTCGTCCTTGTGATGCTCTAAGGACTCTTTTGCAGTTCCAGTGCCTTGCTGTTGGGCTATGGAGTCTGGCGAAACACCCAATTGAAAATATAGGCTGAAAAGTAAAAGTAAAAGCGAAACAATAAACGTACATGCTCGAAAGAGCTTATTTATGTACAGTCCTAGACTAGTAAACTTCTTTACATGGGGGCTAGGTGAAAGCAAACTTCCACCATAGCCATTCAAGCAACTTCCTGAATAGAAGCTCCTTCTTTCTGTTGACGATCATCAACAGATGGTGTAACCGTGACAGCAGAACGGTTACACTCTTCAACTCCTCTTCACAGGCTGAAGTTGACATGAAATAGAGCGGCTCCAAGTTGTGAAGGAAATACAACTCCATGTATTCCTCCACAGGCTCATAGGACCAGTGGCAAACTCTAGAAAATGGGTGACAGGCAACCTCCTCTGCTATACAGTTATTCGCATGTGGTTGAATATCTCTGCTAAGCACAGGTGGGTGGGCAACTGACGTAGGCTCACTGATCTCAGGCGGTGGCTGCTTGTTGACTGGCTCCAGATAGAAGATAATATGTGCCCTCAACTGCTCTTTTGGTTCTTTCTCCTTTTCTCTTAGCTCTTCCCCCAGGTCAGATTCAAAATCATCATAAACAGGACCTGTGGGAAAGTTATCTCTTCAAACGGCTGCTTGGTGACCTCCGTGGAGGTTGTAAACAACACCCCCTTTTGGTCCTCTTCCCGCTCTTCATAACTCTCCCAGGGATCAGATTCATAATCAGCAAAAATAGGGACCATGTAAAATCTCTGCTCTTCCAACTGTTGCTCAGGATGACTGATTTCCTCGCAATTTTCTTGCTTAATGAATAGAGGATAAGGCTCTGAATTTTGTCCCTGGAAATCCCGCATATCTAGCTCAGAATCTGATTCGTAGTTGTCATATGCAGGTGGGCTGCTCCTCTGGTTAGCAAACTGCAGTGCGGTGCTCTGCTCCTCCTCTTTTAAATAAGCATCAAAGCTTGGGACAACAGGCACGTCAGGAGCAGATGGCAAGGCCTCTACCATGCAAAAATCTTCAATGCTATCATGATCAGTAGGGGGGTCAAGAACATCCGCTTCAGGGACTAGAAAATCCTCCGCGTTGTCTTCAGATCCCAACCTTTCTAGTCAAGCGGAGAGGGACTTCACCCGCTCCATCAGCCTACTTAGAGCACCTTCTTCCTCCCTGGGGTCTTCATCATCATCCATTGTAGAGATACCAAGAACATCTTCTTCAAAGGCTGGAAACACCTCCCCATAACGTTTAACTTCCCACCTATCCAGTTGGGCAGAGAGGGATTTTACCAATTCCCAAGCTTCACCCAAAGCATCTTCCTCCTCCCCAGGGTCCTCGTAACCTCCAAGAGGCACAGCCATATCTTGCTCACTATCCTCACATTCCTCACAACAGCTATGACAGCTAAACTCAGAGGAATACATCTTTTGATAGCGCCTGTTAAATGTTACAAGAAATTCACTGAGTGAGGAAATGCTAGCGGGGGGTAAAGAGCGATACCATTCACGAGCATCCCCTGCTAACGAGAACATGAACATCTTCAATAATACATCCTCGTGACGTATCTCCCACTGGTGCATGAGTTCATGAAACTCACAGAGATGCTGAGCAGGGTTGTCCTCTTCGTGCTCCCTAAATATGGGCAAATAATCTCCCCATTCATTCGGAGAAGGGACATCATTAGGAAAACCAGGAATAGCAGAAAAATTAAAAGGAGCAAACCTCCGAGCTAGGATTTTCTCCATTCTGAACCAGCGGAGTCGCCAATCGATCCTTGAATCATGGAATCGCCAGGTGAAAGACTCACAGCTTTGAATATGTCTGGTCCTTGTTCACCATCAAAGGCCAAATCTTACGTTGTTGTTAACCCAGGAAGCTTCTCAGGCTGAGAAAGCAGCTGCTGAAATCTTCTCGAGAAAGCTCCTCTGGGTCAGCTTTCAGGCGTGCTAAAGTAGCCGCAACTGAAACAGTGATGTGGAAACCTTGGAGTCGCCACAGTGGAGTCGCCAGGTGCACAGTAGCAATCTTTAAGGGTTCTGATGACTGATGCACCTTCAGAATCAGAGGCTCAATGTCGTTCAATCCCAGGGAAAATCTTCAACTTCGTCCCCGGCAACGACGCCAGAAAATGTTGGCGTTGGAAGTCACTCCTGGATTGCAGCAGGACAGAGCCCGACGCCCATCAGTTTATGTCACGAATAATTTAATGGGGTGATCAAATGGATAAAGACTCAAGAAGATATCGCTCTAACTCAGAAAACCGATCTTGGTATGTAGAAAAACAAAGGAGGTCTTGATCTAACTTCCGTCAGTGAGTTGATTATAAAATGAGCAGATGGAAGACTTAGTGAGACGAGTGAGCAAGACTGCTTTGGGCATCAGGCCTTTCAGCAGCTTGAGGAGGAAAAACTCAGAATACAAGATCCTCTTGGTTCAGAGTTTCGGGGAACTAAAGGATGACTTGACTGGATCTTCCAATTCCAAATCATTCAACGTTGAGAAAATACAAGAACTGATTAGAAACAATACAACTATTATAGTGATCCAACATATATCATCCTATAACAGCGCAACTCGACTGGATCCTCCAATTTCGAGTTGTTCTAACACAGTGTACACAGAGAGATGGAAAGAGGCTGACATTCATAAGGCAAGAAGTTTCAAATGCCAATACATAACCAGAGCAACCAATGCTTCATCAAAACTTTACAATCGGGAGCCTAGCTCAACCATCGATACCTCAAAAAATACAAAAAACTGAGTACATATACTCAGAAAAATTCGCCCAACAGAGGCGTGCTCGGACCTCCAATGCGTGGCGTCCCTTCAATCAAACTTGGACGGAAATCCTTCGTCAAACGCCACCTTAACTCAGCATGGCTCTTGTAGGGGGGACCTGCACACAAGGGTACCACGGGTTGATTGCTCTAGGCCTCCCATACCTTCCATTTATGGCTCGAGCTGAGGTTTCATCTACCTGCTTGATTTTCATTTACTGCTTCCCCAGGGAGTGGCCGAGACGATATGCTTAGGAGAAGACCACGAGCTTGCTCTCTACGGCTCGGAGGCCGGCCTCCCTTTCTTCCGGCACCGCCACCAATGTAACCCAGTGCCATGACCGTGGGCCCGCACCCAGAGNCTCTAGGCCTCCCATACCTTCCATTTATGGCTCGAGCTGAGGTTTCATCTACCTGCTTGATTTTCATTTACTGCTTCCCCAGGGAGTGGCCGAGACGATATGCTTAGGAGAAGACCACGAGCTTGCTCTCTACGGCTCGGAGGCCGGCCTCCCTTTCTTCCGGCATCGCCACCAATGTAACCCAGTGCCATGACCGTGGGCCCGCACCCAGAGGCTCCTTCGGCATCTCGCGTTTCGTGGATGGGAGGAGGCTGCTCCTTGTGCTTCAAAGTTACGAAAGGCGAGGTGGCGACATAGCCCAATCATGCGTCACATGTCTCTCCTTGATCAGACGGCCCAGAACACTTTCGGCGATACTATGGGCCCGAGTCTTGGACGCCTTCGGCATCTCGCGTTTCGTGGATGGGAAGAGGTTGCTCCTTGTGCTTCAAAGTCACGACAGGCGAAGTGGCGACATAGCCCAATCGTGCGCCACGTGTCTCTCCTTGATTAGACGACCCAGAACACTTTCGGCGATACTGTGGTCCCGAGTCCTGGACGCCTTTGGCATCTCACGTTTCGTGGATGGGAGGAGGATGCTCCTTGTGCTTCAAAGTCACGATAGGCGAAGTGGCGATAAAGCCTAATCGTGTGCCACGTACCCCTCCTTGATCGGACGACCTGGATCATTTCGGCGAGACTGTGGGCCCGGGTCCTGAACGCCTTCGACACTTCGCGTCTCGCGACTGGGAGGAGGTTGGTCCTTGTTCTTCAAAGTCACGATAGGCGAAGTGGCGATAGAGCCTAATCGCGTGCCATGTACCCCTCCTTGATCGGACGGCCTGGAACATTTTGGCGAGACTGTGAGCCCGGGTCCTGAACGCTTTCGGCACTTCGTGTCTCGTTGCTAGCAGGAGGCTGGTCCTTGTTCTTCAAAGTCGCGATAGGCGAAGTGGCGATAGAGCCTAATCGTGTGCCACGTACCCCTCCTTGATCGGACGGCCTGGATCATTTCGACGAGATTGTGGCTTCGGGTCTTGGACGCCTTCGGCACTTCGCGTCTCGCGGCTGGGAGGAGGCTGGTCCTTGTTCTTCAAAGTCGCGATAGGCGAAGTGGCGATAGAGCCTAATCGCGTGCCACATACCCCTCGTTGATCGAACGGCCTGGATCATTTCGGTGATATAAGTGCTATCCATTGCACTAATCCTAGCGCAACTCTGCTAACCGCGATTACCCGTCGACCGTCGATCTGCTCTATAGATGGATCTTGGCCGCTTACAACATAACTTCGCCTGCTCACTTGATTGGTAGCCCGAAACGAGATTTTTCTATGCTACGCTTGGGCGCTTCTCGTGCAGCCTGCAGACCTGGATACTCTTATGCCCGAGACAAGAATTGTTGCTAACACACTAAATCACCAAATCGTCCTCTCTCTCCCAAAGTCGTCCCAACCTGTAGATGATGATCTAGCCGTGGTAACTCCTCAAGAATGGACTAGATCTGATGTCCAAAGCCTTGCAATGAATACCCAGGTGATAGAATCTCCAAAAGCCCTGCCAATCACCTGCAATGAATCTCTCTCCAAGAGTGGTGCGCCCCCCTTGCGGGAAACCCCCAACTGGTACGCCCTCTCTCTATCTACACAAGTAACTAATGTGGAATCATCCTGCAACTGAGTAGATCTGGAACTAGAATGGTGTGGGAGCGTATTGCATCTTCGAGACCAAGCTTGGGACAAGCTAGGTGGAATCTTTCACCACCGAATCGTCCTCTAGGGTTTGTTAAGTCAAAACCCCCGATGCTGGACTCACTAGCTAGAAGCCAGATATGAAAATATGATCATACATGAATGAACAGAGTAGAGGCCCTTGCCTTCCTTTTATACTTTTTGGCTCACCTTGTCCCTCCAAAGTGACTTTCATTTTATTAATATTTAATTAATTAATTAAATCACTTTAATTAATCAATTAACCTTTTTACCTCTAAAAAGATCCTTGTCTCTCCTTGTGGCTTCTCTGGCCACTGAAAGTCACTTCTAGCCATCCCATCCTGTAGTGTTGCTCCTCTCGATTCCAATGAGCTATTACACTGAGAGGTTCCTCCAAGTAATGTGCCCAAAATGACCTCTTCAGTGAATTTAATTGGCTTATAGCTCAAAATAGTCAAAATCATGGAAATCATCGGAATGCAACGAAACCAAAGCCAACCTGTGCAGAATGGCTCATAATGATGAGATATGATGAGAAATGCAAGCTGGTCCACACAATGCCTCTCAATAACCCCACTCACTATAACACCCATCTGGATACTCTGGTCATCATAAACCTTTGCACTGTGACGATGTCCCAAAGTGGGGACATTACAAAAAACCACTCTCAATGGCACAAGGTGGAGGCAACCCTTCATTTTTTGTGCCAAGGGGGTTGGAAGCAAAAAAATGACTTTACAATGCTAGAAAGAGGTAGGGAAAGGGTGATTTTCGTTACCCAATCAAAGGATACGTCTTTGAAGTGTTGTGTGACCGAAAGTGAGCAGCATAACCCCTAAATCTAGTAAGAACCTGCAAAAACCAGCAAGCTATTGCTTGCTGGAAATGTTGCACAACACAAAACAAATCAAGAAAAATTTATGTTTTTATGCAGAAATTTTTCACATACAAGTATCCAAATAAAAGTTGATTTAAAGTGACCTATCTATGATTGTTAGCAACTGAAATATAGAATGAATGAGCAGAAATATCAGATCTGAAAAACAAAGGAGTTTAGGTTGGCTTTGAGAGTAGACTCTTCCTTGAGGCTATCCCAACAAAACCCTAGAGGTAAACCTGCAAATCTTGTGAGAAAAGCTACAAAAATAGATAGAATGTGAGTAGATCTAGATGGTAAAACAAAATACTTTATAATACCTAAATAAACACTTCACTAGATCTATGATAATACTACCACAAATCTATCCAAGCAAAATACTTTGCTTGGAGTTTCTACTCTAGATATATAAACTTAAAGCATGCACAAGAGAGAAAACTAGAACAAGATCACCTCAATAGTTGCAAGAAGTAACAAGAATACTCTTTGTTTCTTCAAATCCTCCAAAGTCTTTCTATTACTCAAGAGGAGAGTCTTGCAGCAACATGTTGCTCCAACACTCTCAAGAGCAAAATGGAGTGAAGGCAAGATGGACAAATGAGAGAGAGAGAGATGGGGCAAGAATTCAGTAGCATAACACTAGCTCAAGATATGGTAAAGAAATGAGTGTGAGAGGGGTTCTATTTATACTTGGAGAGGCAAACTCACCCCTCTTGGATCAATGCCAACTGTCCACCACCAAGCACAAGCTAGAATCCCAAGGGTAGGGCATACCATCTAGGGTTTGATCACATGGATCAAGGATGTGGATGAGTGAGGGAGTGTTGGGATCAAGCAAAAAGGTAAGTGGGAGGCTAGGAAAAGCGTGCCAAGGGATATAATAAGTCTCCCCTTAATTTTTTCATTATTTTTTCACTTTTTGGAGGCTTTCTAGAAGGGAGGCACACCACTCTAGGCAAAGTGACGGTTTTGCTTAATGGCTAGGTGAGGGGGTGATGTGAGGATTCGAAAAGGTTAGGAAAAATCTCTCTCACCTTTATCCATCTTTACATCACCCTTTAACTCAAAATTACAAAACGACATTTTTCCAATGTCATGACTTAGCAATTAAAATTGTTGTGTTTGACTGACTGACACTCCTAGTGGACAAACACCTAGCAAAAGTTGTCCGACTGAGCTGAAACTTGGTCCAAGGGTGTAGGGGGTCTCATTCCATTTCTTTTGAGCAGAAATACCCCTATCAAAAGTCCAAGGATCTAGTTTTTTCAATTTTTGCTCAAAAATAGTTAATTAATTAAATAATTAAACCTCCAAACTTAGGGAAATTTAATTAAAAACTAATTAATTAAAAAAAACTAATCTAGACTCGACGGAATTCCACGAAACTTTCTCAGATGTCTTACATGGTCATTTACATCATCCCTAAACAATAGTTACCAGAGGATAAGCCCATTAGAATGCCCTTCACTACTTTGGAGGAATTATTGCAAGTGTGAGGGAAAAACTCAAGGGAAATCAATAAGGCTGAAAAGCCCAATTGATAACCTGAGGATAAAAAACCCTCGGTGAAAGGAACTCTCCCAATGAACCGATCCCAAGGTAACTGACCTAACTATGACCAATGCAGACCTATTACATTATTGACCCACGCAGGGGTGCGGAAATTCCAGTTACAAAAAGAAGTGTTGGGGACAAAAATGCCCTGTAGAACCAAATAGTCTTCGTCAAATGAGCATCTGATGATGCATCTCTTCATGGCACATGGAGTTGACCCCTTAGTTGGAGAGGCGGTCAACAGATACTAAGCCAAGGTCTGTCACATTCCACACTGTCTAAGCATTGTTAAGAATGGAAATATTGTACTAAATTTGGAAGCACAAAAACAACGTGATCTTCAATGGGGCTAACCCACAACTTGATTTGTTTTCATGTCCTTATGCTTTCCATCCAACAAGCCATCATCTGCTAGTAAGGAAAATCACTTATAATGATGATGACTAGGGTTCAAACCCTATTGGATGTGATCCAAGCTTAAGCGAATGAGGCCATGTGCAAATCCTAGGTGCATCTGGACATTGTAAATCCCCCTCAAATAAGATAAGATGAGAATTGTATTAATGTCCAACAAATGACCACAAAAGTAGGTCAATGGGACTGAGAACTACAAGAAGTATGAGTACAATGCGAGAGTGCAATCGCAACTCCTAGATAATGCTGAAAATAACATAAAGAAAGAAATATAAAGTAGAGTAGTCTCAGAAAATATCTAACCATGAAAAAGATAAGGTGATCCAAAATAAAAGTGAGTATGCCCAACTCAAAAGTCTGTCGAGAGAGAGAGGTCTAACAATGAGAATGTCAAGGTCTCTCGAATCAGATGGTCGAGGACAAGGAGGGAGAACTAGGCATTGGCTCACTGTTGGAGTCCTCGGGGACTATCGAGGGGTCTGGTTGTATGACCCTGGGGGGATGTAGTAGCGGGGGATACTCCTAGCATCCAAGGCCGAAAGAAAGAAACTTTGGATAAAGAAAACATAGCCAAATTGTAATCTAAGTTTGGCACCCCTTCCCATCATTAATGCATACAGAATGCTCCCCCAGTTTACCTACCAAAAAAAACACAATTTTCTTTTTACATAATTGTGTGTTATCCCACAAAGTGCATTTAGATAAAGATAAGATCAAATAACTTTATTAACGCACAATAAATGACCAAAAAATTGTTCAATGGAACTGTTATCGCAAGATGTGTACTTATGCAAAGCCCAAGACACGACTCTCAAATCTTGCGTAACTATGGAAGGATCTACCACTATTGCCTTACTAAGAACTTCCCTTGTTTTAGTGATGGAAGAGATCCACCACAAGGGAGGCTTCCTTGGTGACCTCAAGGGATCAAATAGCAAGTATTGTAGCCAAGCCTACCACCCCCTCTCTTGATCACCGGAAGATTGGTCTAGGTCAAGGAAAGATAAGAGGTGTGAAGTTGTTTGAGTACCTACCCAGAACAAGAACACTTTGCAACATATATGTAACAATTTCCAAGCTAAATTATGCAAGAATAACCTCTTATGACACTAGACAAGATAAGTTGCAATGGCTGATACAAATCTGCAACAGTAAACAATTAAATGACAGCAGTAAATAATTTGTAACAGCAGCAACAATTAGTGCTCAGAAATGGAACAATTGACCATGAAAACTTAAGCATACATCCACTAGAACATTATCCAATAGTTAGACGCATTTTATGAATGAGTTAGGCCACCTTTACATGAGTGTATGCAGCAAATTAAAGTGTTTTCAGATGGCTGTAGCAAACTTTTACAACAGCAGCAAGAAATATAATGAGCTTGCTAATGTTAATGTTAGTAAAGATAGTAGAGAGCTTGAGAGAGTTGAGAGAGTGAGTTTGTTAACCAATTCACAAAGAGAGCTACTTCTTAGATTAGTGCTTTTATTGGGTTATGGAGTCTTATAACAACAAACGAAACCAAACTTGAAGATTGATCTAATTGCAACCAAGAGGTAGGATTCAAACCCTAAGGTGCAAGCACATTTGGGCCTTAGGCTTTGAATCTTAAGGAGAAGGATTTCTAGGGTGCAAGCACGTTTGAGCCCCAGAAATCGTTCCTTCCTTCTTGTAACTTCCATTAGGTCAAAGATAAAAAATCTAGGGCTGAAATCCTGAAGTGCTATCATTTTAGGGATTTAGGGTTTGTTGTCGTCCTTATACACACCTACAAGCGTGGAGAAGTCTCCAACCCACTTGGTGTGTCCTTGGAGGAACAATGTTTAAGTCCAAACCCACTATCACCTCGACTTCGACTTCTTCCGTCTAGGCTCACTCCTAGGGAAGCCTAGGGGGGTAGACCCTACTTACTATGTAAGTTGAATTAATGTGATCTAGGAGTTAATTTGGTTTTTATTAGAGAGACCCAACCCAATGGCAAGCAAACAATGCAAATGCAAATCTCTAATGACAAGCAAACCCCTTGATCTACAAGTTATATTAAGACTAGTGCCTAAAGCTGGGTGAATGGAGTCAATAAGATTATACAACAAATATACAATAAAACAAAAGTAAATGTTGCTATAAGATATCCACAATAAATAAAAGAAATTACTTTGCACTTTAAACTAATTATGAGTATTATCTACAAATTGAAATACAAGATGAAATATATATATATATATATATATATATATATATATATATACAATGAAATAATAACTAAATGATTATACAACTATAAATTAGATAGTGAAATGTCTACACAATGGATTAGACGATAAAACAAAACTAGCTTTATACAATTATTTCCAAATGAATAAAGAGTGCTTATAACAAAAATAGAGGTGCTTTAGTGTATGTAAACATCCACAATGAGAGAAAGTGACTTACAACATGAAATTGCTTGGAAATTAGAATCACATGAAAAGCAAATTGCTTGAAATGTAAAATTGCACGATTTGAGGAAATTGAAAATGCTTTAAAGACTTGAAGTGCAATGTTGTGAAAGTAGTCTGTAGGTTAATTTTAATCTCTGTTGAGAAAATCGCCTAAAAATCGCCAAAATCGCGAGAAATCGCGATTTTTTCTTGAAAACGATTTTTTCAAAAAAAAAAGCCGATTTTTTGGCGATTTTTAAGGAAAAAATCGCGATTTTTTCGAAAAAATCGACTGTCTAAAAAAATTTAGAAACCCGCGGGTTTAAGGGGTTTGTGAGGGGGGTTTTGTGTTTTATTTGTGCATTTAGCCAAGGAGGAGAGCCAAGGAGAGCCAAGCCATTCAACCAGCCAAGGAGGAGTTTGCAATTGGGATTTGGTGGATTCAAGGGTCAGATTTGTGGATTTGGCATTGGAATTTTTAGTCCATTTCAAAGTTTTTGCATTTGGAGGTAAGTAAAAAAATTTGCCCATTATTTCTCATTTTTTTCACCATAGATTTTCATAGGTTTTCAGTGGCAATGAGTTTTACATCTTCAAAATAGATTTTTGATGGATCAAAAACCATTTTTTTCCATTGTTATGTGATTTTCTTTCTTGCCATGTATGCCCAAAAACGTTTTTGGGATCTTCTTGCCCTAGGTCTATGTAAATTAGTTTAAAAATTTTTGTGTCTATTTCGGGTTCAAAACCAAGTTTGAATGCTAGATACATAATTGATTTATCTCTGATTTTTAAATTTTCATTTTTTCATCAATAACACATGCTAAAAAACGATTTTGTTTTGCCCTAGGTTCATATTTTT
>JASDQU010103105.1:55376-69821 GCA_032191745.1 Picea mariana | reverse complement strand
TGGTGTGGGAGCGTATTGCATCTCTGAGACCAAGCTTGGGACAAGCTAGGTGGAATCTTTCACCACCGAATCGTCCTCTAGGGTTTGTTAAGTCAAAACCCTCAAAACCCCCAATGATGGGCTCACTAGCTAAAAGCCAAATATCAAAAGATAATCATACATGAATCAATGAGTAGAGGCCCTTGTCTTTCCTTTATACGTTTTGCTCTCCTTGTCCCTCCAAAGTGACTTTCATTTTATTAATATTTAATTAATTAATTAACCTTTTTACCTCTAAAAAACACCTTATCTCTCCTTGTGGCTTCCCTGGCCACTGAAAGTCACTTCTCACCATCCCATCCTGTAGTGTTGCTTCTCCCGATTCCAATGAGCTATTATACTGAGAGGTTCCTCCAAGTAATGTGCCCAAAATGACCTCTTCAGTGAATTTAATTGACTTATAGCTCAAAATAGTCAAAATCATGGAAATCATCGGAATGCAACGGAACCAAAGCCAACCTGTGCGGAATGGCTCATAATGATGAGATATGATGAGAAATGCAAGTTGGACCTCGCAATGCCTCTCAATAACCCCTGTACTCGCTATAACACCCATCTGGCTACTCTGGTCATCATAAACCTCTGCACTGTGATGATGTCCCAAAGTGGGGACATTACACTTTCTTTAGATATGTCATTTTTAAGCATGGGTCGAGGGATACATGGCCTTTTTACATTTGTTGCTCTTTCCTCTAGCCTTTTCTCAGCTTTCTTTGATTCGGGCTTATATACATGGGGTCTTCTTTTGATTTGCTTGGACCTTGCTGAGTGATACACAAGAAGTCAATCATGAACGAGAAGTAAGATGAATGGAACGGAATGAAAATGGGAAGGATGAAAAAGGTGTTAAGTATGGTTTGGGATTTGTGACACGTTACATTAACCTAATTCCCTAGTGGTACATACCGACCAAAGGGATGACACACTTATCCAAAGAATCTACGTCCCACCATGGTATGACGAGGCAAGGAATAAAATTTGTGATGTTACAAAGTGTTTTTAGATTCTACTTAGTGTTCACCACAATTATGACTAAGTTAAAGCTATCACACCATGTCTAAGTGGTAAACCATACATGAAACCACAATGAAATAATTGAAATGATGCAATCTAACCAGAGTACCAATTCATTGAAGTGTAGAACATTGAATGTCTGTACATCAATATGAAGCATGAATCCGGCAAGCTATAGTACTGTTGAATAATCAAATCTGAAGTTGGCTGGCAAGCCCATGGTGAGCCCATGACATGATGTAGCAAAGGTTGGGGGACAATATGGAATTCAAGATCTAGATAACCAAGCAGAAATACTTCACATCAAATGTGATCTTGAATGTGCCACTAGAAGAGCGGCTCAGGAAGGGTATTAGTTTCCCAAATGTGATCAAGGTTTACTCATGTTAGATGAGGGAGTAACTTGAAGTATATTTCAACCTTGGACATCTTGTAGTAAGCTTCAAAATCTATTGATGTGAATGACCCAACACAATTCCCCTGGTGCTGACCTCTATACGTTGTATCAAATATATGAACACTTATGCAGAAGGCATTACTGAAGAACTGACCATTGCATTGTGTATGAAGGATTTCTTCAAATTTTATGCCATGGTGAGCTCTTCTTCTTCTCTTTCATCCAACTTTTCATCATCTCTGAGCCCTTTCCCATCTTTGATCAAATGGAATAGTTCATTATATGTGTGGGCTCCATCAATTCTAGTAGTGTACGAAATGTCTGCATAAATAGGCAATTTAGCATCTTTAGCAACCTAGGCTTCCATGATTGGTTGCTTGCACTTGACAAATTTCTTCTTCATGGCTTGAAGGGACGGACTCATTGTTTGACCCCATTAAACACTTCATCAATGGATGCACATTCTTTGTGTCCCCTTGGGCCAGTTCAAAGTGGGCTCTCATAGATTGTGGATTGAGATGGACCATCAAATTGACAAATCAGACAAGATCTACTAACTATGCCATCTCCGAGAGGTTATGACTGAGGAGCACTCCATCTTCTGCTACCCGGTTTACTACAAGATCCAAGGACGGTTCCATTGTCTTTTCAGAGAGCTCCAAACATTTTGCAACTTCTTTAGGTACCTCGACCAAAGATGCCCGACCTTATACCTGCAAGAGGCCTTGTGTGTCCGCTCTCTCATCCTCTAGCCACACCCACATCCTACACCATCTCCCACCCAGAAAATCACTTCCATTGTTATGGTGCTCCCTACTAGGGGCACCAAGTGGAAAATAGATAGTAATTAAGTCCTTGACCCTAGATAAATGTGGAACTAGAGCACTATTTCTACTTCCGTGAGACACTAACAGCATTGCCAAACCAGACCTCATATTAACAGACAAACTAATAGCCATATGATATCTTCCAGATCACAGCGACGAGTTCTTCCTTCAAGGCAACAGCACAACACTCAGTCCAACTCCTCGTCCAATTCTTCTTCCAAACAAACCTCTATTTCGAGCTTTCTCCATTTGGCCTCGGATGTTAGGAGAGATGGTTCCAGTGGACCAAGGTAGGCTTGTACCATTGGGTATCATACACTCTAGGTCCACTCACCTTGTACATCTCGCTCTTGAATTGTCTCTTCATCTTCGTAGTTGGCTTTCCCAAATCTAGGTTAGAATCCTATTTTACTTTTTGCATATTGCTTTTATATAGGAGTCGCTTTAGCACTCATGCTTTGTATGGACATATTTGTACCTTACAATCCCATTGACCTACTTTAGTGGTCATTTGTAGGACATTAATACAATTATCTTATCCGATCTTATCTTGTCTTATAGTAGATCCAATATTTCATTACTATACTATAAAAAAGTTCATCAAGAATGATAAATTATGCTGCTAGAGGGTGATCACACAAGTCCCACCTGCCTACATATTGCTGAAGGGTGCTATCTCAGTAAAATATTTATCTATCCTATGAATTGGTGCTTCTGTAATTACATTTATCCTGTTGGTATTCGATATGGATGGTACGTTATTAATAACTTTGACTTGGATAAGCTCTTACCGCCTGATCTGTTCCATTTCAGAGAGGTACAACTTCTAGATCAGAGTTGGTTAAGAAGATCTAAACCAGTATTGTCATGTTTAGGAAAGATGTAAATTCTCTTGAGATCGGAAGCAAAGCAGACATGCTAGCTCACCTCAATTATGTGGGCAGGTGGGACTTGTGTGATCGCCCTCTAGCAGCATAATTTATCATTCTTGATGTACCTTTTTATAGTTTAGTAATGAAATATAAGATGCATTCCACCTATGGCCAAAAAATTATGCCAATCGACAAATCCATTACTTTGGTGGCCTTTGATTTTTTCTTTGTTAGCTAATTATCCCTGACTTACAGGATTGGCCTGTGGCTGAGATGCCACAACCCAGGGGCATCTAAGCCGTCAAAATCACCCGGGGATCGCACCCGGCCTGGACCGCACCAGCCCTTAACATGGCTGAATTTGAGGTGTCCCCGGAGATTTCGAACTGGTGACTTCACTTACAGAGTGCCTTAACAGCGCACGCCCTCACCAACTGCTCTACACCACGGGTACTTTGGTGGCCTTTGATTATCCTTGCTTATAATCTTTATTACTTTTTGAGTAAACTTTTTCCAGTTTTGCCATCGACTATCTGAAAAAAAAGAAAAAAATGTTACATTTTGTATTTATGTTGTAGCTCGTATATTCATAGGCCATTCTATTTTTAGCATCATGTGAGGAACGTTATAATGGAAATTTAGTCTACTCCGGGAGTTGAAGATAAGCTTTATCTTCAAGAATATTTTTATCTTCAAAGGATAATCTTTATCCTAAGTGTCTAATTTTGGCACCACCTAGCACTAAAATAGGTACTCATGTAATACAAAGAAAGTGTCCAGTGTATGTACAATTGAGAATGCTTGCGCTCTTTCTCTATCATATCTCTCTAGCCCTTTCTTTTATTGTGAACTCATATCAGAATTCTGACCTAGTTGAAGGCTCTTGTATACTTATAAACTTTGGTTTGAGGCTTGGCCATTTCTAAACATAATGCTAGAAGTCTAGTGCAGAAATCAACCATTTTACATTGCTCATGTGCAAAAATTTCTCACATGTGCCCTGATGTTTGCAAATGTTTCTCATTTATTCATCAACTCTCCTTGTTGAAAGTTGAAACAGAAAAAAAACTCAGAAGTATCATTATTCTTTGCATCAAGATGATACAGAACCAAGCCTTCCAAGAAAAAAAGACAGCACAAATGATACAAATAAATGTGTTAAACCCTTACCTGACTCCATCCATACTTGGTTTAGCTCATTGCAAGCCTGCAGGGATGGAAGACAAATATAAGATATCTTGCAGGAATATCAAATCCTAAAACCCCGCAGTACTATAAAATGCAGTAACAAATTTGGAATTTCAAGGTTATAATCAAACCAGTTCAACTCTGCACTTTCTACTGATTTCCTGCCCATCATTCGGAGCAGGCATCTAGATAGTTAGGAGTGTTTAAGCTTCAGTATATCTAGCATGATGGTATGAGAAACTACCTGGTTCACAACCATGCGAGCTTCATAGTTATCTACACAGCTTAACACCAAATCAACTCCACTTTGTTGACCTCTTGTGGATTCAATAACTTGGTTGGTCAGAGTCTCCATGAATTTCTCAAAACCCTTCACCGTTGTAATATTTAATGTGTAGCTCTGTGACAGAAAGAAAAAAGGCTTCAAAAGTCATCTGTAGAAACCATGATCTGTTAAAATTAATCTTGTCACTATAGAATATTCAATAGTTAAATGACAGCATATATAGAGATTGCAAAATAGGAATGTTAGAGTAGGTAATGCTAATTCATTCAATAATCTGCAATTCAACCATTCCACTCGGTGAAGTCTCAAGGACCTGAAAATTTTGGCACCTTTCTCATTGCATATTATTCTGCATACAACTCTTTTGCAAGGTCCAAACTCCAGAGGCAATATGTGGCCACCTTTCTCAACATTGGTAATAGTACCCAGCAAAGCCATAGAAAGTTCAATTCCTCTGAGATCTTAGCAAAATGAAACTTTTATTACCATTTATTATCGCTTCTTATTCCCAAATAACTATTTGTCATAGTCATGATATTCTATAAAGCGGACTTTCTCAAACAGCAAAACTGATTCTCCGTGCAACTTTTGTAGGAAAAGCTTCAGTCTGGTAAAGTATTTATTGATTTGCCAAACTTCCATATAGTATATCTAGAGTCATATTTTGGTGAAATTGTGATCCTTGAATATCAGGGCATAGCTCCACCCTTTGATTCACTTTCCATGTTCCTTGGTAGTTGATCCAAATCCCTCACTTCCATGCCATATTCAAAAGTTTTGAAATCTGTTAGGATGGAACTGATTCTCAAATTAAGGTAACTAAGATGTCTCAATAATACCTTCACTTATTTTATACTCTGAACTTACAAGACATAAATGATTAAAGGTTAAACCAATCTCTGCATTTGATGAATAGAAATATTTAACCACCTCTCAGAAGTTTCATGTTCTATGTCTCTGATGAGTTGCAAAGGAGGAGATGAATGCAATTCTGCTCGCAAATATGACAACATCTATATACAAAAGCTCCTTTTTATGTATCCATAGATATAGTGTCCACTACCAACCAATTCATACTACTTATTGTGAATCACATCCTAGAATCCTCCCAGCAAGATGACTGGTAGATAATGAAGAGAATAATCCACATTTCAATGCTCTAATGACTAAATAATAATTTGTTAGTTGAAAAGCAGGGAGAGACAAACACAAAGGGCCCATCAGAAATCAACAGATTCCTCAATAATATTGCTGAAGGGTGCTATCTCAGTAAAATATTTATCTATCCTATGAATTGGTGCTTCTGTAATTACATTTATCCTGTTGGTATTCGATATGGATGGTACGTTATTAATAACTTTGACTTGGATAAGCTCTTACCTCAAGCAAAACATCCGGATTAATTTCAGCAAGTGTCTGAACAGCAGCATCCGTCTTAGTCATACCAACCTGCAGGAATGCAACATATCCCAAACAATATTTCAATATCTTGGCATCTTTCACTACCATAAGTGCCCTTCTGAGAAATACCAAACACTACTTGACAGGAACAACAGTTTATATTCCTTTCCATAAATGAGCAATCATGAAAAGCAATGGGATTGATGAGTATATACTATATACTTATCCAAAACCACCAAGAAAGTGCGTATTTGGAACTTGGTGTAAAGACCCAAAGGAAAGAGAGTATGGTAAACTAGTAGAATGACAGTTACCAGAACTATCAAATTCTTCAAATACTATGGGAACAAAGTATCCAAACTCAAAGGAAAGGCAGAAAAGGATTTCAAATAAAACTAGTTTAGCTCAACATCAAACATGAAGCTGACCCTGCCAAACATCAAACATCAAACATGCCACCAGCTATAGCCACACATTCCATTAAGGTGCAATCAACAAGGAAAGAAAGAAGAACAAAAGTCAAAGCAAGGTTGCACTGGATCAAAGTGGGAGATATAACTACCAAGCAACTACTCATATCCCATAGCAGTAAACAACTTAATAACAATTGAGCAAAAGCCCACTGGGTTTCTTTAGTACGAGATGTCCTCATATCATTTTTATTGAAATCTCTGCTTGAATGGTTTATATTCTATAATGCACAATTGAATAATTTAATCTATCTATTTGCAGAACCTACATGCCAAAACAGCTACAGCCACACATTCCATTAATGTGCAATTAACAAGGAAAGCAAGAAAAGCAAAATTCAAAGCAAGGTTGCACTAGATCAAAGTGGGAGATATAACCACCAATCAACTACTCATGTCCCATAGCAATAAACAACTTAATAACAATTGAGCAAAAACCCACTAGGTTTCTTTAGTACAAGATGTCCTCAAATCATTTTTATTGAACTCTCTTCTTGAATGGTTTCTAATCTATAATGCACAATTGAATGATTTAATATATCTATTTGCATTGCCAACAATACAATAGAAGGGATATTGATTTATATCATCAATTGGGTTTAGCTTGGGTTGTTGGGAGGAATGATTGTTATCCTCCCCACCCAGGTTCAATTCCCACAAGTGACATGTTGAACTCTTAACGAGTATATTGTTGTAATGGCTTCCAGCCCTGTTGTTAACAGGCCTTGTGCCCTGAAAATTCTAGGGTTTACCCTAGGTACCATCCTCGAAATAAGGGGAAGTACTCGGGGGTTTCCCTCAAGTAGTGTCACCTAGAAAGAAAAAAAAGAAGGGATATTGATAAGGTAAATTGGTCAAAGTGTGCAATGACCAAATCATGGTCAGTTGAGAGAACTTGAGGGGTTGAGTATGATACATGCATCCCCCTACTGTTATTTTCATTTCACCACATTTCATAAGTGCCTTTCCTAAGTTATTGGTTCTTGCTAGCAATTAGTAGCCTAGTTTCTCC
Source organism: Picea mariana (assembly GCA_032191745.1). Lineage (NCBI taxonomy): Eukaryota > Viridiplantae > Streptophyta > Pinopsida > Pinales > Pinaceae > Picea > Picea mariana. The sequence goes on along the minus strand of JASDQU010103105.1, from coordinate 62,315 downwards.
TCATATAGCCTTTGAGAGCCTATAATGGCTAGGTTAGAGCCCAAAATGGATCATTTAATCCTAATTCCACTTTGATTATTCTCGATAATCATGTCTTTCAACAAAGAGAATAATGCCACCTCCAAAGAGACCAAGAAAGATGGTCCCCAAGGTGTACCGCTAGAATAAAATGCAAGTGCAGAAGATCCAATGAGATATAGCGCATCTGAGCCAACCCCTGAAATATTAGGAAGGGGTGCCTTTTACCATCAGTTAAAACCCTCATAGGCTTCCCCAACCCCTTTTGCACTTTCTCATTAATCTCAGCTAAGTGTGGGGCAGACAAGGCAATATACTGGACAAGTCACAAGAGAAAGGAGAGAAGCACGCTACAATGATGAAATACTCCCCCTACATCTTCCTAACTTCACCTACCTCCACCTACAACCTTGTACTCTTATATATATCTAATGGACCATAGAGTGTATAGCATGTGCAGTTTAGCAATATTGTTTGGTACTTGCATTCTTCTTTCTTGCATGTGAGTATTTGCATTGTTGGCTAATTTTGCTCATTTCAATTGGTATCAAAGCCTACACAAGTAGGTCATTTTCCACAAATCTAGCTTCCTTAGGATTTCTCCTATCAATGAATCTCCTTGGACTCTCATTTCCAAGTTGCATGAGTGATCCACAATGTGACAATACCCACTCCTCTTGTTTTGCCATAACTTACATATAGGTAACACCTTGTTGCACTAGTTTTTCCATCCATTTTTCGCATTTTTCTCATAACTTTTAAGCAAATTTACCATAGTCACAGTACTACTACTTATACGCAACCTTTGTTATTGCAGGTTTCTCTAAGACATTGTTGCAATGTTAATACCATGGATTTCTAAACCAAAACCTTACCTGTGGATCAGACCTACGGCAACCTCACATCCTTACCATGATTTCTCTTAGCAGTACCACAATTATCACCATGGGAAAAACCAAGTTTCAATTATGGATTATGGATCTACATGCTCCCAGCAACTCGAAAAGATCCCAAGACTCTAATATTATTCACCTCTTGTTGGAGCAATTGCAAGAATAAGAACACCAACAAAGCCAAATCATAATGGAGCATCTTGTTGTAAAGAGACAAGAAGTTTCAAGCTAAGATGATGCAGGACACAATGACCATGTTCTAGAATCAATGACCACAACAACAGACCCAATGTAATGATCCCAAGCCATTAGGCCAGGAAACATCACGGTTTTGGTGTCTTTTAAAACTTTTTCTGGTTGTGGTATTTCGTCAAACACTTTGTTTAGATGTGTTTACTTGCAGGATGACCTCTTGATTTCGGCCTTCGGGTTTACTGATGTGTTATAAATGTGTGTTGCAGCAATAAACAAGAAGATATAACCATGGAACATACCTCAACCATATGCAATATGATAGACAAGCCAAAACATCTCAAATCTGCTTTTATTCATGAAATAGAAGAACCTGCTACAACGGAGATGCCGATCTGGAATGCTCAACAGATGGCTAAGAAGATAGATAATAGAGCTGCTACAAAAAGCTCCAATAGAAGACTACAATAAGCCTCCAAAGGCTGGTTAAGAAATGAAGACCAATGCCAAGGTAGATCTGAGCCGTATGAAGTGCCAAACCCCCACTGGAAGATGCCACATCCTGCTGGAATGTTGAAGCTCCTCAATAATTTGGCCCTGCTGCCAAATGTGTCCAAACACCTCAAGGAATATGCCAAACAATAGATCGGGTGATGGCAAGAACAACCCAGGTGCCTGAATCTCCAAGATCTCCCTCAAACCTTATGGATCTGAACCTCCTCCAAGATGTGGTGTGCCCCCCTAGATGTCTGAAACCCTAGATAAATCGGCCTCACTCCTAGAGGCCTCCAAATGCTCCAAAAAACCACTAGAATGATAGATCGGGGCTTGGTTACCTCCCTGGTGAAGTCCCAAGCGAAATGGTGAAGATCTGAGCTAGCAAATGACTAAAACCAATTTCTAAAGTTTGCTCCTCTCCTGCAATTCGTCCCATGCATCTAATAAATCAATTGGCACCTGAAACTCCTCATGAATGGACTAGATTTGATGTCCAAGGCCCTGCAATGAAAACCCAAGTGATAGAATCTCCAAAAGCCCTACCAATCTCCTGCAATGAATCTCTCTCCAAGAATGGTGCACCCCCCTTGTTGGAAACCTCCAATGGTGCGCCCTCCTTCTCTTCCTGTGCCTGTGGCTGGTGTAGAACCCTCCTACATTGATGTAGAACCGAGCTAGAATGGTGTGGGAGAGTATTGCATCTCTAAGACCAAGCTTGGGATAAGCTAGGTGGAATCTTTCACCACCGAATCGTCCTCTAGGGTTTGTTAAGTCAAAACCCTCAAAACCCCCAAGAGATGGGCCCTCTAGCTACAAGCCAGAAATCCAAAAGATAGACAAACATGAATGCATGAGTAGAGGCCCTTGCCTTTCCTTTATACTTTTTGGCTCACCTTGTCCCTCCAAAGTGACTTTCATTTTATTAATATTTAATTAATTAATTAAATCACTTTAATTAATTAATTAACCTTTTTACCTCTGAAAAGCGCCTTATCTCTCCTTGTGGCTTCCCTGGCCACTGAAAGTCACTTCTAGCCATCCCATCCTATAGTGTTGCTCCTCCCGATTCCAATGAGCTATTACACTGAGAGGTTCCTCCAAGTAATGTGCCCAAAATGACCTCTTCTGTGAATTTAATTGACTTATAGCTCAAAATAGTCAAAATCATGGAAATCATCGGAATGCAACGGAACCAAAGCCAACCTGTGTGGAATGGCTCATAATGATGAGATATGATGAACAATGCAAGTTGGACCTCACAATGCCTCTCAATAACCCCTGTACTTGCTATAACACCAATCTGGCTACTCTAGTCATCATAAACCTCTGCACTGTGATGATGTCCCAAAGTGGGGACATTACAGTCCTCCCTGCTAGAAAATTGCTTGTCCTCAAGCAATAACCAAATCCCTCCAAGTAAAATACCGAGATCCCATGTCCACCTGTGGGATACATAGTAGAACCCATACAAAAATGAACACTCATACACTCTGCCCCCTGGGTCCCATAACAAGTCATGAACTGCTAGCCCCAGGGAAGCATAATCTTAAAATAAACCAACTCTGTGAGTCTCCTGCATATGACACATGGCCTCATCTCGGAATGAGTCCATCCTCCAAGTCTCTACCAAGATCCACACGGCCTCCATCAACTGCACATGTTGATGCACGAACAAGGCGTTGCAAGACCTCTGTGAGACACCCGCAAGCGATGCGCTCCTCTCAATACTGAAGCTCAATGGAAAGTTAGAATAACTTTCCCCTGCAATGGTACACTCTCCCCTGTCAGTCAGTGAAATGCTCCATCCTGCAATCCCTGGGTCCCATGCTAACCTCTGTCGAAGATCACCCTGCTGGCCCTATACTACTCTGACCATTACTGTCTACCCCCGGCATACATCCTGAATCCTCCTCTCCTGGGTCCTCTAGTTGAAATACTTGTGACCATTGGACCTATTGTCCAGAAACGGTATCAGTGAAGATACCTCTGTAGAAGTACCTGTCAAAAAATCTCCATGCCCTATCATGATGATCAAGCGGGAGAAAAGGTCTCACCCCATAGGACAAGTACCTACAGGCCCACTCCAAACCAAACCACGGTGGAGTGTGTGGCTCTCTGGCGCAACCTAGGTCAACATGAACATCCTGCTAACAAAACGGACTCCCAGATCCCATGGAAAACTTGGAAGTTTATTACTTCCAATCCCCTCTAATTACTCTTGTGTGAGACTGATCACTATCAGAAGCCCTCTGTGCTCATCTGCTATCACCTGGCCCATGATGCTCTCTATCACACACCGAGTCTCAACTGGCTGCCTATGACGATCCATCTCTATCCGGCTGTATGTCGTAAAGATACTCATGTCAGGTGGCCTCGACCTAGGCACTCCCCATGCACTCTGCCACTGTCTATCTCTCCTCATGTTGTTGTCCATGATAAAAGTGTCGGGAAAAGGTAGCAGAGACATCTGTAGCTGACTGTAGCGATGAAAAATAACACCTGCCTTGGTCAATCCCAAGGACTCGACCAAGAGCACGTCTACCTGTACCCTTGATAACTGTTCACCTGTAGCCCTCACTAAACCCCAATCATCAAGTACAACCAGAAGTAATTCCCCTAACTGTTGGTAACCCAATCTCCATCTCCCATCACCTATGCAACTGCTGAAACGGTGAAGGTGAGATCTCATGACTATATGCTGCTGCAAAGGAGTGGCCTTTGCATGCTCCCCTAAGTGTGTCTCCTCCCTGCAAGGCAGTACACCCCTCTGAATCCCACCATACATCTCGGCAAGTACCTGTGAGCTATCACTAATCACTGTATGCTTCGGCATACTCATGTCTTCTCCCGTAGACTCATGCTGCATCATAGATCCTGGGCATATTGTTGGATCAACCTCTATATGGAGGTCAACCGCTCTCGGAACACAAATGGAAGTGTCCTCCATCAACTGGTGCTCCTCTGCTAGATCACAAACATCCTCTATCAACGTCACTGACTAATACATTTGAGTGTCCACTAAAACAGATGAAGTGGATCTCTAACGGATCTCCTCAAGAGACTCATCTGACCTAGACTCTGATTCTTGAAGGGCGGTCTGTGTGCCTCTCAAGAATCCTTGAGTGCTCTCCAACTCCTGAGTAAGTATGTCTTCCTCCAACTCCTGCTACCTCAGAGCCTCATGATAAATCTCACCAATCCTCAATAAGTAGTCCCTGTCAATCAACAACTGTTGGTAGTCTATCCTCATCACAGATACTCTCTCCCTAAGAGTATGAAAATCATCCATGGTAATTCCCTCATCTGAACTACCATGTGCCCCTGACGCTCTCCAACAAAAATCTGCCATCAACGCATGCATGTCATCACTACGCCTGGTGGTTGCCATGATCATAGCCTCACTGACTTTCAACTGTGCTGCCAAGTGGTGTGGCTCATGATCATGGTCATGTTGAGGTGCCACCTCATATCCTTCACTGTTGTTGTCACTCCTGCTAGTGTCAACTCTGGAGTCCCCAAAAACACTCTCTGCATAAGATAACGTGCTGAACTGCCCACTGTCTACTGTGTTGTTGGGTCCTCCTGTCTGCCACTGCACCCCATCAGTAGGTGCTATCTCCCTCTGCATCACACTGTATCCTGTATGAGCAGCCGTATCCGCCTGTGAACTCACCCTGCTACTATTATCTGCGCCTGGATCCCATGTAGATGTATCCAAACACGTGCTATGGTCATCCTCACTGCTAAAGAGTGCATCCTCATCAATGCAGGCCGATCCTGGAAGTAAGTGCTCCATCACCCTATCAGTCTCCACAATCTGATCAACTAATGGAGTCTCTAAAAGATGTGACTCAATCTCCTCATGTTGATCTGTAAGTGTAGGATCAACTACTTGCACATCCTGTGTCTCCTCCTAAATCTGTGGATCCATGCGTCCATGGTGTGCATCCCTCACACAAGGCTCCTCCATCATATCTGACATGCCACTGGTACCCTCCTGTGACGTGGCTATCATGGATGTCTGAAAAGACGACAAATGTGTTGTGTCACGGCCACCATAGGAGGTTGGTCATCTGTAGGTGCTAACACGTGTGAGTCCTCACTAGTGTCACCACTCTACTGGGGCGTAAGGTCATCAACACCATGTGATATGTCTGCTGAAGAACTGGTACTATCATCCGATCCTCCCGAATGTCTATCCACTATACAAGGGTCATCATCCTCCTCAAGCGTGCTAGAATCATCAGCCTCTGTGCAAGAGTCACTATCACTAGCCTCTGTGCAAGAGTCACTATCATCATTGGATTGCTCCAAATCCTCATCATCATTGTCATAATGCACCTCAATGATATGATTCTTACCCTTACCCCTACACCTATGATCTGGTTCCCAAGGCACCTTGCAACTGTAGCAAAGTTGTGTGCTCCTAATGGGTGTGGGGTTTCTCTGTGCTTCCCTCCATCTAGCTACTCTGGCTCTGTTTCCCTCTACTAAGCTGGTCCAATATGTCACCTCATCTTCGCTCCAACTAGGGTTTTTCATGGATATAAACTTTTGGAGCATTATTAGAGGCCCAAGTCTCTCACAGAGTGCATGATATTCCCTTTCATAACTCACCGCTTCTCTAACAAAATCTATAGACCCCATCTTTCCTTATGGCAAATCCCTCATGCTGGCAGGAATCTAAGCTCTAATACCATTGTAATGATCCCAAGCCATTAGGCCAGGAAACATCACGGTTTTGGTGTCTTTTAAAACTTTTTCTGGTTGTGGTATTTCGTCAAACACTTTGTTTAGATGTGTTTACTTGCAGGATGGCCTCTTGATTTCGATCGTTGGGTTTACTGATGTGTTATAAATGTGTGTTGCAACAATAAACAAGAAGATATAACCATGGAACATACCTCAACCATATGCAATATGATACACAAGCCAAAACATCTCAAATCCGCTTTTATTCATGAAATAGAAGACATGAAATAGAAGAACCTGCTACAACGGAGATGTCGATCTGGAATGCTTAACAGATGGATAAGAAGATAGATAATAGAGTTGCTACAAAAAGCTCCAATAAAAGACTACAATAAGCCTCCAAAGGCTGGATAAGAAATGAAGACCAACGCCAAGGTAGATCTGAGCCGTATGAAGTGCCAAACCCCCACTATGTGATGTCCCATCCCCAAGATTAGGCCAGCAGGGAGTGACTTAGTAGTCTATATGTTCCCGTAGACTATAGTCAGGCACAAACAGGGAACAAGATGGAGAAATAAGGAGGAATTAAGGGCTAAACGATGAATTAAGCCAAAATACTTAGGAAAAGTCACTTAAACCTAAGTCA
>JASDQU010103105.1:10627-21429 GCA_032191745.1 Picea mariana | reverse complement strand
GAGAAGAATCGTTCGATCATTGCAGATGGTGGACTGTTGATCTGGCTCCATTTCGGAGTTTCAGATACTGAGAGTTGGAGGAGTCAAAGATACTCATGGCAAGAATGACGAAATGCGAAATCATGAAGCACCTTTTGGCACAACCTGTAGTCACCGTCGGTGGTCACGTGAGGGGAAAGATCTAGCAGAGCTAAGCTCCTTTCGGCGATCACAACATGAAGAGTCGAAACTCTTCACCACAGGATTCCCGAAGTTGCGAATCGTAAAGTGCTTGTTTGGTTAGAGAGTGGTCACAGCATGTCGTTACATGGTCACGAGAAGGGAAGGAGCCAGTCTAGCTAAGTTCCTTTTCGGAGTTTTGAGGATCACAACTTGGAGTGTCGAGACCCTTCGACAGAAGATTGCCGAATTGCAAAATGTGAAATGCATTTTGATTAGGCCCGTGGTCACAGTCAGTGGGCATATGGAATAAGTGTGAGATCCAACACTTGTAATTCAACGATGCAGGTTAATCAGGAATATGATCGAAGGGTCATTGTTTATTTTCATGATTAATAAGCTCAGTTACGATTCAGTTAGAAAATCGAATCATGGTTCTTGATCGGTTGGTGATTCAGTTGCTAAGACATTTTTGTCTTTGCCCAAGGAGATTCGAGGTGTAACTGATGAGGTTGGTGTGTATAAAGGGAGAGATGCAGTGATTGTGTAAATGGGGTTGTTCTAATCGAAACAATGAGATGAACTGTAAGAAGGGTAAAATGACAGAATGCAGAGCATGAGATAAAACTCAGAGATGATTAATAGTCGCCGAACAGACAGAAGCAAGAGAAGAATAGCAGAATAGCAGAATAACATGAAGTAGAGAAGAACAGTTTTTGAACTAGAGAAGAATTGCAGAACAGTGAAGAAGGGGTAAGAATTGAAATACCTGTATTGTTTGTTTGTCAATAATTTATTCATAATTAGGGAGGAAGGGTGGTTCTAGGGAGGACTATGGTCCTTTGATATCCAAGTTGGTGCTTGAATATTGGAAAGTGTATCTTCCATTTAGTTTTGGCTAGAAAATAGGGTGGCAGGGTGGTGCTCGGGAAAACATAGAGTTTTCTGTATACAAGTTGATGCTTGTATAAATCTAATTGGTGCTGGAATATTTAGGGAGTTGGTGCTTCCTTCTAGTGGGTACTAGAGAAACCAGAGAGTTGGTGCTCTCAACAATTTGGAGCTTGTAAAACAGATGTAGTAGCCTCACTTTGAGTTGGTGCTCAAACATAGATGATGTACAGAACTTAAAAGACTACTTATCATTTCGAAGAAGAGGTTTTCTCCCTTTATGGGTTTCCTCGTGAACATCTGTCTTTGTGTATATCTTATGTGTGATTGATGCTCATTATTTATGTTGTCTATATGATGTATAATATTGATGGTCACTTGATGAAAGATTAAAAATGGTTTAATAGACTTAAAATTGTTTAAGCACAATAACAATTGATTCACCCCCCCTCTCAGTTGTCTTAGTAATTTCAACACAATTTCCTTCTGTATGACCCAAACAAATAGCATAATTGGTGAAATCCATTACTCTAACAAATACAAGGGACAACACTACTTCACTCAATAGAATGCTTAATAATCAAGAAACAAAACCAATCCCTCACTTCTCGATTTGACATGTATGGGCTCAAGCTTGAACTAAGACTTTTAACATTGCTTATAAATCTAATGCCTTTTCCCAATCATTGGAAGACTAAATGAAAATCTTTCACATACAAGTGTTAATATGGACACTTGTTTAAGTCTTCAATACTAAAACCATTTCCAAACAAATTGGATTAAATAACAACAAAACAACCTCCTAATGAAGAAAACATTATTAGAATTCTCATAATTGCAAATAGGTAGCTCGAAGATTAAAAGGAAATGTTGAAGCATTCATTTAATAATTCATTGAGCCATCTTATGGCCATCTCCAGCCAACCAACAAGTATATTGTCAAGGAAAATAAACCAAATTATTTCCCAAGAAAAGGATGCCCCTATCATATACCTAAGAAAGTAATATGGAGTACCTAAGGAGGCACCCAATGGGAATGTGGTTATGTATTTAAGCATAGAGGAGCTTCCGCAATGCAAGATATTAGATATTATTTTTGGGATTAACTGTGTAGTGTAAGTCATTAATCTATGATCCATATCCATGAATATTAGTTGCAACTTACCAATAATTCTCATGATTTGAATAGTCCACTTAGCACTCATTGCATCAGGTGATAGGTGGACCAGGTGGTCATTGAATGTGAGGTGGACTAGGTACACTATATCAATAAATGTCCACTATGGTAGTTAAATGTAATAAATGTGAGAAGACACTCTAGAAGGTTCCTAGGAGATGGAGAGAGTTATATAAAGAAGTGTAAGTAATATAATGAAACATAGTGAAGAATATTGTGAATGTATCAAGCATTGTTTGAGTGTTATCATTCCTTAATTATTAAAAGATGGTTTTACCCTACCTCAACGGTTTTCTATATTTTTTGTGTTCAGTATTTGGAGAATTGTTTGGATTATTCTTGTTGATATTTTTGGTTATTTTGAGATTTATCTTTAGATATATTCAATCACTTAACAATTGGTATCATAGCACTTTCCTTGGCCAAAGAAGAGCATAATGTTTTGACTATTTTTGCAATTTTTTTCTAGGAAAAAAGAGGGCGACACACTTTAGGTTAATATATGAAAAATTTATGAGCATAATTTGGCAAAAAAAATAATTGGATATTTGAATTCCTCTCAAAACAATACCCAATTTCAAAAATAAATTAAGTGGAAACGGAGTTTGGAAGTTGAAGTTATGAGCATATTAAATTAAGTCATTTTTCAAGGTTTTTCCGAAAACAATCATATGATTTGCATAGTAGGTTATTTTACAAACCCTAGTTTTTTGCTGAAGTTTTCTCTAAGAAAGATGTTTTTTACTGGAAAGGATGATAGGCCTAGTATTAAAGAATATATACAATATCAAAAGTCATCATGGAAAGATCATTTGAGAATATGTTTACACTATGGTTTCCAAGATGATGCTTGCATATGGTGGAACTCATTTAATTATAATGAGTTGATGACACTTTCTGATGAAGCATATGTAAAATTAATTTTAGATTATTGGTTTCATACAAAGTGTAAGGATGAAGAGAGTAGTAAGGGTTTACTTTCATGTGGAAACTCTATATTAAAAGTTCATGGTTGTATTCATAAGAAGAAGGTTATTGTTTCTATTAACCCTAGTTGCATGCATAATTTTATCAATGTTCAGTGGGTTAATCGATTGCAAGTTCCTGCAAAGGATATTCAAAGCGCACACGTTGAGGATGAAAATGTGATTTTTTAAAGATTTGTAGCTCAATATGGATAAATATGTGTTGCATTCATATTTTTATGCTATGGATATGGATGAAGTAGATATTGTTTTAGGATATCCTTGGATAGAATCAATGGGTACCATTAATATCAATGTGCAAAAGAATTTTTTGAAATTGTTGTAGAAGAAAAAAAAAATCATATTGCAAGATTTGTCTCTTAATAAGAAAGATGGGCCCACAGAGGCTAGCAAAGCAGTTTTTGTCGAGTCTAAAGTTGATCGAAGGTTGAGTCTATAGAAGGAGATGAAGAAAAACCACAGGAAAGACATAGTTAGGAAGCTAAGGTCATTGACTAAAAGGAAAAATGTGTTGCAGATTTGAAAAAAAAAGAAGATTCCTACAATTGTTGTATATCGTCATCCATGTCATATAGAGACACAATAGTCATCCAAGTAAGGGCGTGACAATCAACACATTTATGCACCAGCAAGAAACCAGAAAGAAAACCAATCAAGAAAAGGTGCATAGAGAAATCCTAGCACTACAGGAAGAGATTAGGCTACAGAAACAATCCCATGGCAACCCCGACATGATGCAGAGCAAGATCAGGGTGGCAAGGTAGCATATGGACATCATGTTCGACGTCCATTGGAATGGATGAATGGTCATACTTAGTACTAGTTGGTTACATTTCTTAGTCAGTCATATTGTATGGTTTCTTCTCGTGTTTTGAGGATGAAACATGTGAAGGGAGATTAAATTTAGTATACCTAGGGAAGTAATATGGGGTACCTAGGGAGGTACCCAATGAGAATGTGATTATGTATAATTAGTGGAAATCATTTAATATATGAGAATGTGGTCATTCAATGTAAGGTGGAATAGGTCCACTATATTACTAAATACCCACTATGGTAGTTAAATGTAATAAATGTGAGAAGACTCTCTAAAAGGTTCCTATGAGATAGAGAGAGCTATATAAAAAAGTGTAAGCAATGTAATGAAACATAGTGAAAAATATTGTGAATGTATCAAACATTGTTTGAAGAGTGTTATCCTTCCTTAAGGATTAATATATGGTGTTACCCTACCTCAAGGGTTTTCTATATTTCTTGTGTTCATTATTTGGTGAATGGTTTGGATTATTCTTGTTGCGATTCTTGGATATTTTGAGATTTATCTTAAAATATATTCAGACACTTAACAATTTTACAATATCTGGTGTATGTGAAGTAATTGGCTTGGAACCATAGCTCTATAATCAAAATTAAATACACACACAAAACGATCATGAAAATATCTTAGCCTTGATCACTTTGATAAATTCTAATTCAGTTGGATATCAATGTGCAAAGGAGTTGCACTGAAGACAAAGTTCTCAATGGGAGTGTATTTGCAAAGTCTTGGATTTTATTGGCCTAATTACTATAGTGTTATTAGCTTGTTGATGTGTATAGGTTACATTAGAGATCCAACAATACCTCTAATCTCGAAAAGTAGTTGGACTCAGAACATAACCAAGAACAAAGACCCTGTAGTCATTTAAATAACATAGATCTCTGCATAAGTTAGAGAAATAGAGATCAAAAAATTAATTTCACAAAGTATCCATGTTGGTGAAGTGAGTGGACTATAAATCCCTCATATATATATATATATATATAAGCTTGCGAGTACTTTGTCATCATCAATAACATCAAACTAGAGCACTTAATAAAACTTTCCAAACACATCAATAACAATCTAAGTAATTAAACTAGAGCACACATTAATTTCTATAGGGAACTTGCACCAATGTACTTCTTTGTAAGTAATGGTTTAGATAATTGTGGCATCAATAGGCCCTCCAAACTCACTTCTCTCATTACCCACACCTCTCTCAAATATGACTTAAAATATACAACACAATTGACATAATTCGAATATAAGCTTGTATGCACCATTATCAACATTAACAACCATTTCATCAACATCAAAATCAAGTACAATATAAACTCAACTCTCACTCGCAATATATAGGCTCAATCTCCATGGAGAAAACTTACACCAATGTATCTTTTACATAGTAAATCAGATTAATACATGTGACCTAAGAAGTCACGCCTCACCACACACTTATAATTACCTTATTAATTGATCACTAATTCTTGTCTTCCTAACTTTTGGATTAGGAGTCGAATACAAAACACCTTCACAGCTAATCATGTGAACATAAAATCATGGTACACATTATATCTTGATTAGCTTGTGACTTCCATCACGTGTGTTTTCAATTCTTGATTGCTACCCTCAAGTTGACTATTACATTGAGGTTCCATATCGTTCCATATTCCTGCCATAGAGAAACATCTTAAATAAAATGTCTTTATGCACTCCTACATTTCTGCCATAAACAAACATCTTATATAGAATGTCTTCACATTATAAACCATAAGCATAATCTTAATATGTTGCAATGATCATATTACATGTGATATGGTTACAAGGTTATGTAGTATCAATTTGGCTTGTCGAAACTTAATCCCTTGTTTTTTTTTGTAATATAAGATGTATTAAGTTTTGTAGCAATTTCAAGGAAGCTTGCATTTGATTATAAATCAATTTTGATTGTCTTTTTTCGCCCCATTTCTTAATTGTATCCATTTAAAATGGTACATTGAGTCTTTCTTAGATAAAAACATGATAAACATAGAATATAAAATAGCAATGGTTGAAAACCTTGAAATTTCATAACTAACAGTTAGACATGTTAAAGATAATCTTCAAAACAGAAAAATCTATAAGAGGAAATCAACATACCATGTCATACACGTTTTTTATTATATTTTACAACAAAAATAAATTGAAGCAGACGAAAGAAAACCCACGTAGTGGACACGTACATATGTTTTATTGACCTTCGTTTGTTTGTGGGTTTGGCTTATGCCTTTTTGATTTTTCATGTTTGCTGCCCCTGTCACAAATAAATTATGCCATATAAAGTCATTTATACAATTTCCAAAGCCAATATAGTTCTGGTGCAGATTAATACGAAATGGCTAGTTATAATATAAGAGGTAAAGTGGCTATTTGCAGTAGTTCTCTTAATTTTACTTTATATACTAAAGAAAATTACAAACATACTGATCTTTTCTGCAACGCGTCAATTTTCTGTCAATGGGTTGCATTTCTTCACGTGAAGGACTCATCTTAGCTGTCTCCATCTATATAAAAGCAACACTAGACAATCATTTTAGAAGAAATAAAGTACACATCTCTGTGAAGGCAACCTCAATAAGGATTTTAAAGAAGCTAATTCATTATAGATATGAGAATTACCAATGCATTAATGGCATCGAGAGACTCAACCATCTCTGAATAAGAGTGATTAGTTTGTAGCTGACTACAAAGACTACGGAGATATCTGAAAACAACATGGATAATAATGAATGCAACATATCCAATGTGGTAATTAGAAAGAATAAATGGAAATTCTGTAAGAAAATAAAACCAGAAGCCACAATAGAAAGCAAAGCGCCAGTTCCAAAAGGATTCATATAACAGCTGGTCATCACAGTTTGAGGTTCTACTACAAGTGTTACTTAATTATTACTTTTTATTGTTGAATTTTGGTTTTGAGTTAAAACGTATTAGTGTTTCAATGTACATATTAGAAGTCGAGGGAGTTTATGACAGGTGTAGTAGCAGAAAATTAATTTATGTCAAGCTGGCCTGGCCGATCATTACGTTTAATTTTTACCTGTTATTATATAGTGTAAATAAATAAAATGAAGTTTTAGTGTCCTTAATTAATGAAAATGAAGAATATCAAAATGTAGAGTAAAGCACCTTTCAAAGTCGAATGCCCTTATTTGTCCAGACACTCTTTTTAAAGCAGCTAAAGCCAACTGTAAAAACTAAGATAAAAATTAGCTCATTTTGTAATGATATGCCACAAGAGAATGTAATTAGTCATCGAATATAGCTTGAATATAAAAAATGCAGGTATATTGAGCAAAATCGTATGATATCAAATTAAGCTCATGGAAATTATACATTGATGACCATATATGTAGAGATGAAGGAGAAATAAAAGGAAGGGAAGGGAGAGACTTTGAAATTATCACTAGGGTTTGTTGATTGGCATTAGATCCTCATTCTAGAATCCAAAAATTGTTAAAAAATTAATTTTTTGCAAAGTTTGAAGTCAAAAATCAACTTGAATATCAGAGGCCAAAAGCCTCAAAAAGGTGAAACAAATCACCTTGAAGATTGGTCTTCCAAGGCAGCTCTATAAGAAAGGAGGGCCTTGCTTGATGAAAGGGGAGACAACCAGGGAGGGGTGAATTGAAGCTTATAAAGAAGGGAAGTAGCAGAATAAGAGGGCTCGAAGATCGGAGGGTGAGGGAGATGTTGGGCCTGTCCACGAAAAGCAGAAGATTGTTCATAAGCCAAAGTAATCCGCGAATATTGCAATGAGTAAGAATGCACACAAATATTTGTTGAGAGTGCAGAGCTCAACCCTTGTAATAATTTTCTGAGCCTAATAAAATTCTATTGTATGTTGGTTTTCCCATTTGGGTTTCCAAGGTAAAATATGTTTTATGGTGTGATTTCATTGTTTTGTGATTGAGTATCTGCTCTATGGTTAAAAGTTCTATCTTCATTATTAAATACAGATGCATTCTCTGCTCTTTTGTTGATAATACAATGGCAATCTTATCAGTGTACACCAAACAAGGATTATAGTGTTACTCTAATAACTAGCACCTACAGAAAATTGATTTCCATTGGTAGTTATTCGCTTTGTGTTTCTCTTGTGAATTCATGAGCAATACAAGTTGGGTTTGAGGTCGGGCTCTTAGTTTTGAATCCTCAACCATTGGTAGTGTTGGGATAGTGTCCATTTCCAATGAATCCCTCAGCTCTATTCATTGGCCATTTCCTCATTTTGTTCATGTTACCCTCCTAGTCTAGGGGTAACTAAGGAGAGGATGTCTTGAGGCCCACGGGTAGTGGACATGGAGTGATGAGAGCTCGATGCATAGCATAGCTTGCAGAGCCCATCCATTTCACCACAGTTCACCATCATATTGTCTCAGTAGAGAAACATCCACTACACCAGCTTGGCTCCAAGAAGACAATAGGTCTTGCTTCATGAGGTAACAAGTCCAGTATCGTGGTAAGTGTCACTTTAATATTTGAAACATTTGAATATGTTGTGTTATCACCATTTTGTGGGATAATTAAAGAAATAATCTCTCGAGGCCCTCTGGTTGAAAATATGGAGTGTCGAGAGACTACATGACCAGCAGTATCCACTTGCACAGATGGAGACCCTTGTCACCACCACAGAGGTCAGGATTTTCAGATGGCATCCACCACACCTGCTAGCTTCTGAGATGCACTGGGCCTTTCTCCATGAGGTACATGTCAGGTATTATGGTGAGAGTCATTTCAATATTTGAGGCATTTTGAGTATGTTGCATTTTAGACTGCTTTAGATTTCATGACATATGCTTGGACATTATGCCTTTAGCCTCGTTTCACCTTGGTGGTTGACATTGTTCCCTAGTAAGTATTTTTTCTCAAGAATGGGTTTGCTACTAAGAACTCCCTTGAAGACCCATCGTATCGTTCCCAACCATACTTCCACTTTCCATCACTAACCCCCCCCCTATTTCCTTGTCTCTTGGGATTTTAGGTTGTATTGAGCCAAGAAGGGGTTGCCCCTCATTCTATGGGAAGAANAAGATAATAGCCTATATATATATATATATATATATATATATAAACCTTTCAGATGTTTCTCCCAGGGATCCCCCGAGAAAAAAATGAAACGTTTCTCTATAAGAAAAGGGGGACCCACAAGAATAAATTAGTATGAATGCTTAGGGGGTTAGTTGGAGGATAGGAGGTCTCATCATGAGACGGCCTATCATGATCATGGGTATTTAGTGGTATGACATTACCATCATCTAGACACCAAGCCAGGCTAATGGCTCTTAGTTGCATGGCTGAGAGAAAGGGGGTCTCATCGCGAGCCAGCCTTTTCATTTCCGCAAGGTATTTGTGAGTGACATTGTCATTATCCAAACACCACACCAGAGCAATGGCCTTCAACTCGTCCATTTTAAAACATGAAAGAAACAAAGCATGGCAAGAGGATGGGCTTGGAAAAAGTGCATTGCAAACCAATGTTACCAGAACTGAACCAAAACCAGTAAAACCAGCTGGTCCGACCGGTTCTCAGCCCCCACTGGTCTGAACCGTCCCTCCAAATTGCCTTTGATCGGTTCCGTATGGAACCGATTCTTTTGCCCGAACCAGTCGGTTACGTACCGGTTCCATGAAGATGACCTGCAAACGGAAAAGTAAGGGGGAAATCATTTTATTTTTTTAAATTTAAGAAAGGGGGCATGCATAGGAAGCTTCTAGACTTGTCTAGAGCCCCTAATAAAGCTATAAAGGCAACCCCACCCCCTCTCTTTCACTCACACTACTCATTTGGGTTCTCTTGAGTGTGTGAACTAAGGGTTTTTCTGTTAATATTATGGTAGCTTTGGGAGGTATGAACCTCTTGTTGACCGCCTATTCAACTAGGGGTCAACTCATGTGCCATCAAGATGCATCACCAGATGCAAATTTGATGAAGACAGTTTTGGTTCTACTTGGGCATCTGATGCCCCAGCACAAAATTTTTGTAAACGAAATTTCCGCACCCCTGCGTGGGTTGATAATGTAATAAGTATCCATGGATCATAGTTAGGTCAGGTACCTTGGGATGTTTCCATTGGAGGAGTTCCTTTCACCGAGGGTTTTTTATCCTCAGGTTGTCAACCGGGCTTTAGGGCCTGGTTGACTTCCCTTGAGTTTTTCCCTCCACACATGCAATAATTTCCTCCAAAGTGGTGGAAGGCGCTCTAATGGTCTCATTTTTTTTGGTAGCCTTTGTTTAGGAATGTTGTAAATGACCATGCCAGACAGTGTAGAAAGTTTTGCGGAATTTCGTCGAGTCTAGATAGGTTTTTTTTAATTAATTAAATTTTTAATAATTTAATTAATTATTATTTTTTGAGCTAATATTGTAAAAAATGGGTCTTTGGGCTTTTGATAGGGGTATTTGTGCTCAAAAGAAATGGAATAGCACCCCCTACACCCATAGACCAAGTTTCAGCTCAGTCGAACGAAGTTTACTATGTCTTTGTCCACTCAGAGTCAGTGTCAGTCAAAACAACAATTTTAATTGCTAAGGTGACATTATCAAAATGTCAAAACTATTGTAATTTTGAATTATTGAGTAAGTGTGAAGGTGGAAAAGAGAAAGATTAGACTTTACCTAACCCTCCCAACCTTTTCCAACCTATTCTAACCCCTTACCCACCTTTTACACTCAAAAAACATGGCCCCCTAGGGCAAGTGACGTTTTTCCTTGGTGGAAGTTGTTGTGACTTATTTGGGGCCCCCT
>JASDQU010103104.1:288090-299087 GCA_032191745.1 Picea mariana | reverse complement strand
CAAACATTTTTGTGCATCCAAGATGTGATTTCTATTAAGCTTTGATAAAGCACGAATGGACCTTTTATTGTCATCTTCTTCAAACAAAAGAGTGACGAATATTTGTTTGATTATTCAACAATTTTGTTATTAAAACCCTAATAGTTACTTAACCTAGTGCAAGCTTTGACATTTACTATTGCCCCCTTTTGGCTTTATTTTTCTATCATTTTATTAATTTTGAATATCGTCTTTGAGAGAATTACAATGTCATTGTTAATATTGCTAACACTTTTCCAAAACTTGGTATATTTGTACAAAATTCACAAATTTTGTCATCTATGTACAAAGTTATACATCTTTGTACTTCAATGATGTTATTTCCATGTTTAGTTATAATTATGATATACATACCACATCCATATTGAAATTTTATAAATGTATGTATTAAAGGATCCTTGATTGATATGAGCCAATTCATTCCTTGAATTGCACCACGAGAATAAGATATCATTTCACAACTTTTTTGGGGCCCTTATTTTATTTTCACTGTGTTTAATTTGTTTTGAAAAATATTATTTTTTTCTACAAAAAAAATTGCAATTTTTATCCCATAGTAGAAATCACATTCTTCATGTGCTCGAGGCACTTTACAAAAAAAATAGATATATGCATATAACATCATAATCGTTGTTGACTCCAAAGATCACAATTATCCAAAAGTTGCAAAATCTTCCCTATGTCTTCCATAGAGACGATTTCAAATTAAATATTTATTATGATTGTTAGTTGCTTATAATTGCAATTTTGTTTCTTTCATGGTATAGCATGTACCCTACACTCCCTTTTATATTTATTATACATTTGATTAAAATGAGCTTGTGCCATTAATATTGGGCCTGCGATGATTTTTGTCAACATTGGTAAGTTGAACATAACATTAGTTTGAATGGATATGAAGTTTGTATAGTATTGAATCTTATAATTTCAATGGTCTTTGGATTCACTATGGCAACGATGGCATACTCTTATGCATTTGATGCTATTGGAAAACTAAGTCGTAAGGTGGCTAAGATCTATCCCTCTGGAGTACTGCTCATGGGTATTGATGATGGATCAATTGATAATTTCCCTTCTAGCAATCTGGGTGGATCTACCTTCAAATATGTAGTAAAGAATGATTACATTGCTTGTTCTCCATCTTTGAATTGTTTTTTAATGCAAGAGGCTCCAAATTTATCTATTCCCATGGTGCAAGATTGTTGGAAGCAGGCCAAAGTAGAAAGAAAGGCTATTTTGGGAAGAAAGGCATGCACAAGGAAAGTGATAGCTGGAAGGAAGAGCAACACACGAGCATGCATGGAATACCTTACGACGTTAGGGTTAGGTTTTTTGTAATACATTGTAATGGATGATGAGCCAAAAACGTATATATAGAGATACCTAGGCAGTAGTTGAAAGAAGGAGGAGACGAGATAAGAGGGTTTTTGAGGAAGAGTTCCGTTTTGATAACTAGTTGTAATGCTTTTGTCATACAACCCCATTTTGTAAGTTGTTGAGCTGTAGAAGGGAAAAAGGGTAGATCTCAAGGGTTAGATCACAGGCTGAGGATCCTGGTGTGATCTAGTCCACCTCGTAATAGATATTGACCCGACTAAGGATAAGTTGTAAAGCGCACGACACTGTAGTTTTGGAACTGCCATAATAGAAGAGCTTAAGAGCTAGATATTTGTGGACATAGCCCAAGGGGGGTGAACCATAGTAAAACTGGTGTGATGTGATTGAATGTTTGTGTCTCTTTTACTGTTTGTAAGTAGATGTTAGTATGATGAATGGATGAGCTAATGAGTTGATTACATTACATGCATAATCGGGGATGACAATATATTGCTTTAATAAGTTAAATAGAACTCTCAATGCACACTTCTCAGATCTCCACTCAATCCTAGACTACAAACACCTGAGTATTGCAGTCACCCATTGAGATTATCTCGGGTGAGACTTCACAATACACTCTGTGCGTTGTGTTGCCTTCTGGTTTACTAGGAGGGCCGATAGTTTTAGAGGCTTTGTTGGAACCCCAGTAGACTTGAACCTAGGTCAATCATGTTAAAGGTATAACACAGAGATATTAAACCAACAAATGGTTCCATTGCCGGTTGGAACAGTATAGGATTGAGTAGATGGGATCTATTGAAATCGGGTAAGATCTGTGGAAGGCAGGTCAAAAGGAATACCGAATTGAACAACAAGAAGGTGATAATGCACCGCTAGAAGGGGATGTTGAGACCGTGGAATCCCAAAAAAGCATAGATCAAAAGCTGGCTGAAGACAAAAGAGTTGGAGTTTGCGTAGAAAGATAACAAAAACCCTAGAGTAACACTGCACAAATACCTTGAGAAGTATATGTTTACTGATCTGCATGAAGTATTTTTCTGTGATTTCCCACACTTATTACAGGAGTGGATATTGAAGCTGAAGGATAACTACGCAACAAACCAGATCCAACAATTAGAGTGGACCTCAATTCAGATTGAGTAGTTACAACAGGTGAATAACAAATTCACCCATGCGGTATATTTTTGGCTTGACAGTATTGTAGCAGGCTTCATAACAGAATTTGCAGTAGATACAACGAAGTCGCAGAATGCCACAGGGAAAGAGTTTCTACGAGGGCCTCCAGGAAGGTATATTTGATCGTTGTATACTTCTATAAAGATATTACTTTATAACAAAGATGTAATGACAATGGAGTCAGACAACTAAACTTCCTTGCGTGCATGGGGGAAGGGGGGAAGCACTGGCAAACATAGGAGAAATGGAAGGAAAAGTGGATAAAGGCAAGAAGGAAGAAGACTTGGACCTAATCATGATGGACAATGACCAGATCAAGCGGATCATGACGACAGCTGGAAAGATGCGCAGTGGAGTACCCTACCAATACAAGGTGAACACCAAGAAGAGAGCCGTAGCCGCGAGGGAAAGCTTGGCAAGTGATGAAGAGGAGGTAGATGATCTCTAGGATGTGGAGCAGATTGAGGAAATCCTATGCGCAACATATGAGAGGAAGACGAGAGGTCCAAGAGTGGGAATAGAAGGAAGCAATACTATCCATATTAATGTCAGTGTGGAACCCATAAACCCATGTGCGACTAACACACCCAAAAGAACACCACCGTTCAAACAACCAAACTTTGGGAGAAGGAAGACAACAAGAAGTACATCTACACAGGGAACAACAACTGGAGGAGCTAGTTCAGGAAGCACTAGTCAAGTATCTACACCGCGTGGAGGTAGTAGTTCAACATTCAGGATGGTAGGACACGATCCCACCGTTAGGTTACCAAAATTCAAAGGGGAAGTGTCGGAGGACCCGGAAAAGCACCTCTTTATCTTTGAGAAGATTTGGGAAGAAAAACAGATCACGACCGAGGACACTAAACTTGCACAGCTAGCGATTACACTAAGCGATCGCGCACTGGATTGGTATATGAGTTTAGTGACAAACAATCCACAAGGGACAACCAAAACAATTGCAGACATCAAGAAATTACCGATAAATGAATTTCAGAAGCCAAGTTTAAAGGACCAACATATGAATGAGATGATAGAAATTAGACAGAAACTAGGAGAATCCGCATGGGAGATTGACCAGAGATTCAAATGACTGAAAGGAAAAATGAAATATCTCATGATAGATATGCAACACAGGCACATGTTCATCAATTCACTATTACCACACTTAAAATATCCATTGCGACAACATAAGTTTCAGACACAGGCAGAGGCTCTGCAGGCAGCCCTGCAATTGGAAGAAAACTAGTATCAGAAGATGGATCCAACCATCAAAGAACTGAAGGAGGATTTGAAGAACTTAACATTCTAGCTAACTCGTTTGGTGTACCACATGTAGGACAAAAGGACACCATAAGAACGAATGTCCAACATTCGTGTAGTATATGGCAGCAGGAATGCCAAATCCGTTACCAATAGAAGGACTATGGTGCGAAATCTGTAAGCAATCGGGCCATGATCCATATCACTGCCCAATGATGCAGAAATACCAGATAGTCCCAAAGAGTTCATATTGCAACTTTTGCAAGTTAGTGGGCCATGATGACAAAGACTGTAGAACTATGGACTTGATGAGAGAGAGGACATCAGATGCATATAGGGTGCATGCGGAAATGATGACTAGGCAAGCTGCACCTCAGTTTAACCAAGTACCATCCCCATACAACACTGCGCAACCATAGTATAATCTGGTGCAACAACCATATAATATCATGCAACCACAGTACAACACAACGCAACCTCAATACAATACCACACAGTACAATCAAGCGCCTCAATATAACACAATGCAAGCAGATCGAGCTGGCTACAGAGGTGGAGGACAAGAAAGAGGAGACTTTGGAAGAGGTAGAAGGCCAATGGTATGGCACAACTGTCAACAACCACGACACTATGTAAGAGAATGTCCATTTCCACCAGCGACTTGTATGTATTGTCATGCATCAGATCACGACACAGAAGAATGTCCTATATTACAAGGGAAGATCCAAGAAAAGAGGAATTAGAACAATCAGAATGTTCAATGGATTTCATCCAAAGCAAGGGATGAAGGGAGAAACATCAACATAGTTACGAGTGGAGGAGCTAAAACAGGAAACGACGCAGTTCGATAAGAACCAGTACAACACTAGTGGGCGAAGAAGAATGTTGAACCAAAAAAACAGTTCGACGCACAAAACGAGAAGGAAACATTTAAGCAAGCCAGACAAGAATTCTTGAAGCCAGACACCCCGTCGACCTCAACTACGCAACAGAGAAAGGAAGTACCAGAGTACGAGATGCCTCCATCGTTGGATCATACCAAAGAAATATAGCCCATGCAACAAGTAAGTACAATCAAAGGCTTTTTGCAATCATGTGTAAAACTATTGAATGATCCATCCTCTGTCAGAATATTGCAAAATATATTAGAAATATGTACCATAGAAACAAAAGGGAAACTAGAACAAAAATCAGACAATCACCTACATACAAGGAGGAGAACAAGTAGGGAGTTCAGGCTGAATGCCAACATCGAAGATTTCAGCATGGGAGATATCATACTGGATCTAGGATCCAAAGTCAATGTATTAGCCAAGAAGACATGGCAATGTATGGGGGAGCCCACACTAGGATATTCACCCGTTTAGCTGAAACTAGCAAACCAACACAAAGTTATCCCAATTGGCAGGCTGAAAGGAGTGACAGTAGAACTGGATGGAGTGCACACTAAAGTAGATTTCAAAGTGATTGAAATAGTGGACAACACGACACCATATCCAACATTGCTCAGCTTGGATTGGGCATTCGATAACCAGGCCATAATCAATTTAAAGACACGAAAAATGACATTTGAGTCAGGAGAATACCGGGTCATTGTGACATTATATCCATCAGAAGGGGAGAGGTTTGTAGAGCTTACTTGCTTGGACTTGGAGGAAATCAACCAGTTGTACAGGACAACTGTGTGAGATGAGGATTACGTAAACCCAACTGTAGATGGGATACTCAGTTGGCGGAGCACTACTTCATGTGCGTCAGACTTAGATACATGTTTAGAGAACTGGCAACAGAGACTACACGAAGTTTCCACAAGAAGATGCACAAGAATATACCTCGCAGTAATATGGTAGGTATGGAGATAAGGGAACCACCCATTTTCCATGGGGTAAATGATCTAGAAACATTCTTGACACATTATGAAGATGAAGTGTTAGAAAATGAACGACTCTTAGCACTCGATATAGCACTTAAGGCCACACCGAAAAGATGGTGGGGTGCACATAAGGAAACTATCAAGGATTGGTACCAATGTAAGTGGTTGCTGCACATAAGGTTTGGTGTAGAACAGAGAAGCAACCAACAACAAAAGTACAATGGACAGGGGGCACCAATGAAACACCTGGAGAAGTGTAGAGCACTATGGAAAATGACACCCCCAGAGGAATGGTCTCATCACTTCGTACATACCTTAGAGGGCATACCAACAAACTGGTACACAGACCAAGAACTGCGCAGAGGAACTACGAGCTGGCTAGTACTACAACAGAACTTTACAGTCACTTTCTCATTCGAGCATAAGAACCCCAACATAGATGCAACACTTAAAAAAATAAGAGGGGTGATATTCATTCAGGGATCATAAGTTGAACTCATAACATAAGAACAACATCAGAACAAATAGATTATTAAAGAACCGTTGTCATGCTACCATGTGCAGGAACAAGTATCGGATGAAGACGATCCGTGCGATATTCAGATTGAAGAAGTTGAAGGCGGAAGAGAAGTGGAAGGTCCACCTCTAGAATCAGAAGTAATTGTTGCGCCGATCAAGGTGAAGAAAGTCAACATTGGGACTGTTGAGAATCCCAAAGTGGCCATCATTGGAGACTATTGGGATGAACAAATAGTAGAAATAATAACAGAGTTACTGCGCAAGTACACGGACTTGTTCCCCACAACTTTTACATAAATGAAGGGCATAGCCAGAGAGCTAGGTGAAATGAAGATACCACTCAGAGCTTAGGCAAGACCGATTTGACAGCAACCATACAGACTAAATCCGATATATAAGCAAAAAGTCAAAGCTGAGATCGATAGGATGCTCGAAGCCGACATCATAGAACCTGTGGAAGAGTCTGAATGGATAAGCCCGATGGTAGTTCAGGAGAAAAAACAAGGTGAGATAAGAATATGCATTGACTTGAGGAAGTTGAACGATGCATGCCTACATGAACTATTCCCTACACTCTTCACAGATGAAGTGTTGGAGAACGTAGGAGGAGAGGAAGTTTATTCATTCACCGACGGATTTTCAGGATACCATCAGAGCAAGATAGCACTAGAAGACAGATACAAGACCACTTTTGCTACTGAATGGGGCTCCTACTAGTACACAGTCATGCCATTTGGATTGAAGAATGCACTAACAATGTTTTCTAGAGTAGTCATAACTGCATTTAAGGAATTTATCCACCAGTTTCTAGAGGTATACTTGGACGATTGGACAGTCAATAGTCTATTGAAAGACCATGTAGAGGTCTTGTGGTTAATGTTAGAAAGATGCAGGCAGTGCCATATATCATTAAACATCAAGAAGTGCATCTTTAGAACACCGTTTGGGATACTATTGGGCCATATAGTATTCAAACAAGGTTTACTAGTAGATCCTGCAAAGATTGCAGTAATCGTTAACTTGTCACCACCAAAAACAATTCGTCAACTAAGAGAGACATTGGGACACACAGGATACTACAAAATTTTTATCAAAGGGTACGCACAGATCACTGTGCCAATGGAGAAATTGTTAAGGAAAGATACAAAGTTTCAGTGGAATGAGGATTGTCAACACGATCTGGATACACTGAAAGAAAAGATGGTAACCGCGCCGATACTAGTATTTCCATACTGGGAGAAGACATTCCACGTACATGTAGATGCATTAGCCATAACACTTGGATCTATTCTAGCATAGCTAGGAGCAAGAGAATTGGATCATCCAATAGCATTTGCGAGCAGAAAACTGTTGGAATCAAGGCAGAACTATGACACTACAGAGAGGGAAGGTCTAGCTATGGTCTACGTGTTGTAGAAGTTCAGACATTACATACTGGGAAAACATTTTAAGATGTTCACAGATCATTCAACCCTTAAGTACCTAGTCAATAAGCCAGTGTTGGGGTGGAGAATCTGTCACTGGTTACTACTGTTTCAAGAATTTGATTTTGAAGTAATATTCAAGCCAAGGAAATTGAACGCAGGACCTGACCACCTATCAAGGGTCACGAACGAAGAAGAACCTACAAATTTAGAGGACAAATTTCTAAACGCACAATTATTTTCAGTCTAGATTGCCGATGAATACTTTGCAGACATCATCCAGTACTTGAGTACAACTACTGTGCCACATGAATACAACATCGTGCAGAAGAAAAACCTGGTAGTCCGGGCTGCAAACTATAGCTGATTGCATGCCACTTATACAAAATGGGCGTAGATAACATATTGAGAAGATATGTTCTAGAACATGAAAGACCAGGGGTTTTAGTAGAAGCCCATGAAGGAATAGCAGGAGGACATTACATAGGCAAAGCTACTGCACAGAACGTGGCTGACCATTCACAGAGACTCGAAAGAGTACTGCCATAGATGTGATGTATGTCAGAGAGTTGGTAAACCTAATAGAAGGGACAAGATGCCATTGCAACCATAGGTAATGTTGCAGGTATTCGACAAATGGGAAATAGATTTTGTGGGACCAATTAACCCACCAGTAAAGAGGATAGGAGCAAGGTACATTATCTCTACAACAAAATACCTGACAAGATGGGCAGAAGCAACACCAGTCAAAGATTGCAGCGCAGAAACAACAACACATTTTCTATTGAAACAAGTGATCACTAGATTTGGTTGCCCAAGAATTCTGATGAGTGACCAAGGCACTCAATTCATTAACAATACTGTTAAAGCTATGATTGAGGAATTTGAAGTTCACCATCAAAAGAGTACACCATATCATCCACAAGCAAATGGAAGAGTATAAGCCTTTAACAAATTCCTTGAAAATTCACCGACGAAGATCTGTAATGTCAACAGGGATGATTGGGACCTAAAATACCNAAGTAATATTCAAGCCAAGGAAATTGAACGCAGGACCTGACCACCTATCAAGGGTCACGAACGAAGAAGAACCTACAAATTTAGAGGACAAATTTCTGAACGCACAATTATTTTCAGTCTAGATTGCTGATGAATACTTTGCAGACATCATCCAGTACTTGAGTACAACTACTGTGCCACATGAATACAACATCGTGCAGAAGAAAAACCTGGTAGTCCGGGCTGCAAACTATCAGCTGATTGCATGCCACTTATACAAAATGGGCGTAGATAACATATTGAGAAGATATGTTCTAGAACATGAAAGACCAGGGGTTTTAGTAGAAGCCCATGAAGGAATAGCAGGAGGACATTAGATAGGCAAAGCTACTGCACAGAAGGTGGCTGACCATTCACAGAGACTCGAAAGAGTACTTCCATAGATGCGATGTATGTCAGAGAGTTGGTAAACCTAATAGAAGGGACAAGATGCCATTGCGACCATAGGTAATGTTGCAGGTATTCGACAAATGGGAAATAGATTTTGTGGGACCAATTAACCCACCAGTAAAGAGGATAGGAGCAAGGTACATTATCTCTGCGACAAAATACCTAACAAGATGGGCAGAAGCAACACCAGTCAAAGATTGCAGCGCAAAAACAACAACACATTTTCTATTTAAACAAGTGATCACTAGATTTGGTTGCCCAAGAATTCTGATGAGTGACCAAGGCACTCAATTCATTAACAATACTATTAAAGCTATGATTGAGGAATTTGAAGTTCACCATCAAAAGAGTACACCATATCATCCACAAGCGAATGGAAGAGTATAAGCCTTTAACAAATTCCTTGAAAATTCATCGACGAAGATCTGTAATGTCAACAGGGATGATTGGGACCTAAAATACCAATAGTATTGTGGGCATACATGACCACATGCAAGAAGTTGACAGGACACATGCCATTCAGATTGGTATATGGACAAGAAGCAGTGGTGCCATTAGAATATTTGGTACCCAGTCTGCGCATAGCAACAATTACGAACATGAAATAACGAGGCACAGTACAGGACATGCTGAATCAACTGATGATAATGGAGGAAGATAGGATCTTAGCGGGGTTCCACTAAGAAGTTCAGAAAGCAAGGGACAAATCTTGGCATGACAGACATATCAAGAGGATAACTTTCAAGGAACGAGACTTAGTGTTGATGTATGACAATAGATCCATTCAACATCTAGGAAAACTCAGAATGAACTGGTTAGGACCATATGAAGTAAAAAATGTCACAGTTGGGGGAGATGTACAGTTGAAGGACTTAGGAGGTGCATAACTCATAGGGATGATAAATAGGAGTCGACTAAAGCTATACAAGGACAACCGACCACCCACAACTTGAAAGTCACCGTGCAGTAAAAAAAAAAAAAGAAGGATATCAAACGGTACCAACAGAAGAACAGTGCGTCGAAAAGGAGAAGGAGCACGCACACTCAACAATACGAACCCGATGGAGACAAGGCCAATAGTCAGTTAAAAATGAAAATAAGCGAGAAAGGCGGCTACGACAAAAGCAGTGCCAAGTAACGACGACTAGCGGAATTGAATGCGAAAATGACTTACGGGATGCTGCATTAATCGCACCAACTGGAGATGGTAAGGGAAATCAATGGAAAGTATGAAAGAACAGACAGTTCAATTAAGGCATAATCACGGTAACGTCCTTGACAAGCTTCACACGACACCAATAAAAATCAGGGACGCAGGAGTGGAAAGGTTATTGCAAAATTGGAAACGACACAAAGCGATAGAGCATACACAACGAAAAGTGAATGTTGCAGAGGCTATTGAGCTCGACAAACGATAAGTTTTTACCACCATGGGACCATCTAAGCAAGGAGAATCGAGCCAGACTTCCAGAAAACCCTGAGGTAAGACCAGAGAACAAACACAATTGCAGGGAAGTGAACAACAACCATCTCAGCCGCGAGAAGTCGTCAATGTGGATGAAATACCATCGTCGGATGCAACACCAGTAAGCCCCACACCCATCGAGGAAGAAACCCGACAGAAATCACCTGCAAGCATGGACATCGATAGGCCAGAAGAAGTGCAGGGCCGATAGAATGGAGATACAAGCAACCTAGGGCACCTAGAAAACCATGAAGAAGCCCCAAGAGTCAACGAGATGACTCCAAACCAGGAAGAAACGATCGTGTCAGAAGAATCACAGACAACCGTGTCAGAACAACCACATGAGAGAGCAGTGGAAGATGTCACTGGCCAACCAGAGCAATATGCCGAAGAACGAACAATGGAGGCTGAAACCTCAAGTCAGCCACCACCGTGAAAGGACAAGCAGGCG
>JASDQU010103104.1:264903-278872 GCA_032191745.1 Picea mariana | reverse complement strand
CATTTTAATGGTATTTGGCCCCAATTAGTTGATCTGCATAATTGGATCTCAAGTTCTTGGAAGCCCAAGCTAAAAGAAGAGGCTTTCTTTTACCCCCTATGCAAAGGGGTTCTTCATTGTTGAGTTTGAACTTGCCGAAGACAAGGATTTGATCCTAGAATCAAGACCCTGGTTTCAGGGTAATTCAAGTTTAGGAATGAAGGCTTGGACTCCCTCCTTTAATCCAATGACAAATACTGTAACCTCTACTCCTGTTTGGGTTAGACTTTCAAAATCTAACTTTGCATTTTTGTGGTTTACCCTCTCTTTGAACCATGGGAAAAACCCTTGGAAGGTTCGATTATAGAAGTATATAAATAAAGAACTACAACATTTCAACATATGCTTAAATATGTGTGGAAATGGATTTCAGCAAAGGGTTTCCGATAAAAACAATTTTGACAGGTGAAAACTACTCCTACACACAAAAGTTAGATCATGAAAAAGTTTCTTTACACTATACAATTTGTTTTGAAACAAAGCATTTTGCAACACATTTCCCAAAAGGGCCAAGGAAGGTTAGGAAGCACTAGTGCAAATTAACTTGGTGGGTTGACTCTAAGGAAGAACATCAATTGATCAGTGAGGAAGATCCACCTCACTTGGAGCCACCCAAAGAGGAGTCCAAAGAGGTTTAATATAAAATCAATGGGGCACCACCAAAAGAAGATTCTCTATTACAACAGGGATTGACACCATAAGGTACAATGGAAGATGAATATTCTTTTCCTCCAAATCAAGAAGAAAAGATACCACTCATCTCTCGATCATCAACAATTTGGGGGTCAGGCCAAAGAAGATGAGAAACTAGAACATTTAGAACCTTCAGGTCAAGACGAATCAAGACTAGAGGGAACAACAAAGATTTTATCAAATGTAAAAGAAGTTTAAGTGACAATAGTAAAGAAGAAAAAATCTTCTCCAATAACATAATCAACGATGACAAGAAATTAAGCACGCCATCTAATTTAGTCATGCATTACATCTATCTTTTGTTATATAAACAATTTATCATAATCTACTCATAAAAAATTTCAAAATGTAGTACTACTTGACATTCAACAAATAGGACTAGCAATTCTTAAAATATGGTTATTAGCCTTAACATGCTAAACAGTGTGGCTACAACACTTTTATAACACAAACATATCCATTTTTGTTAAATGGATAATAATAAAAACACGTAAGACATGGTGGAATCCCTCGTATCATCAACCTATTCCAAATTCACTTTTATAACACAAACATATCCATTTTTGTTAAAGAAATAATAATAAAAACAAGTAAGACATGGTGCAATCCCTCCAAATTAGATACTTATTGTTAAATCTTTATATTGAATATTAATTGTTTATATTTGCATTTTAATTTCATACATTCAGATTAGAATATGATTTTTGTTTTCATTTTTGCATGTGCCTAAAGATACTTCATTTTATTATTTTTTATCGTACAATCTCTTACAATAAATTTGCGTCATTTAAATTAAGCCAAAGATGATTGTTCTTAATACTCATAAGTAAATATGATTGTTAAGCCAAAGATGATTGTTCTTAATACTCATAAGTAAATATGATTGTTATTAATATTGATAAGTTGAATATGGATTAATTTTAATTGTATTTAAAATTTTGTATTCCTCCTTGTGTTTATTGAAATATATGGCATAGTTTTATAGCATTTAATTTATATATTTAATTTATTTTCATGATTTTTTTTAATTAACGGTTTTTTTTAATTAACGGTTTTTAAGAGTAATGTTATAATAAAATATATATAACTTTGATATTATATTGAAGAACATGGTATAGTTTTATTATATCTAATTTAAATATAACAAAATATACATAACCTTGTTACTGTATTGAAGAATATGGCATAGTTTTATGGCATTTAATTTATTTTCATGAAATCTTTTTATTTTATCTTTTTATTTTAATTGACCATTTTTGAAAACAATGTTATAACAAAATATACATAATCTTGGTATTATATTGAATAACATAACATCCTTGGTACTATATGGAAGAAAACATGGGATAGTTTTATGACATTTAATTTATATATTTAATTTATTTTCATGGAAATCTTTTTGTTTTAATTGACCATTTTTAAGAACAATGTTATAACAAAATATACATAACCTTGATACTATATTGAATAACATGACATAGTTTTATGACATTTAATTTATATATTTAATTTAATTTCATGGAAATCATTTTGTTTTAATTGACAGTTTTTAAGAGCAATGTTATAACAAAATATACATAACCTTGGCACTATGATGAATCTAAGCCCATTTTTTCCATCACTCATCTCTAATGAAGAATCTATGAATATAAACATGATGCGACAAATTATATTCTTTTTAAGCCTATGTAGGTTGGGTCACTTTGAAGATATCATTGAATATAAATTATGTTTCACTTTTTTTTTAAAGATATTAAGAGTGAAACATGGCTATATTAGAGATAGATTTTGGATGAAACTTTCATGATGTTATTGTTGTCAATAAGGTGTATAGAGACATTGCAATTATTCTCATGATTAGTTATTATTTGAGGGATAAGTTTTTTTAAGAAATAAATTGTCTTCATCTTCTCGTCTATTAAGAGTTTTGAGTGAGGAAGTTCATATTTTGCCAACACTTCACACACCTCAATTTTCTATATGGAGGGTGGTATTAACCTAATAACATTGTATGTTGTTGAGAATAATTCCACGACCTCCCTAAGTATTACTCCTTGATGAAAAAGATCGATCCAACTAAACTATTCTTGAGAGATATAATTAATGAAATT
The DNA here is from genome assembly GCA_032191745.1 of Picea mariana. NCBI lineage: Eukaryota > Viridiplantae > Streptophyta > Pinopsida > Pinales > Pinaceae > Picea > Picea mariana. The sequence continues at coordinate 276,029 of JASDQU010103104.1, read as the reverse complement.
ATACTTATAGCTAAACGTATTCTTGTAACATTTTGTATTTTAGAGCATGTTGTTGAGAATAATTCCGTGACCTCCCTAAGTATTACTGCTAGATGAAAAAGATCGATCCAACTAAACTATTATTGAGAGCTATAATTAATGCAATTATACTTATAGCTAAACAAATTTTTGTAACATTTTGTATTTTAGAACATGCTTAAAATTTTATCTCATTAATAATTTAAATATAAATGATTACTTTGATGAATAAAAATTCAAAGCTTATTTATGGTTAATAGCCATATTGAACTGTAATCTAAGATTTTGTATGACAAGAAATGAAAACTTATTATTGTTGGTAAGATCATGAAAGAGTTTGGAGTCATCATAAAAAAAAATTAAAACTCATCATTCTAAGAAAAATCAAAGGGGCTTCATGGTGGTTTCTGGCTAATAACATATTGCAGCATAGAGTGAGGATTGGATGTCGAGGAGAAAAGGTGGCACACAAAGCCATAAATGTACCAAATCAGAATCGATAATATACTCATTAAAATGTGGCATAGTTCATACCGCCTACAACATGAAATGTTGTTGGGAAAACTTAATTTTCTTGTGTGCTAAAGTATAAAATTATGGGCAATGTAAATGTTTCTTGACCTTAACCACTCCCATTGAGGAATTCCTACCTTGCAAGAATGTTTGACTAAGTGGAGTGATAAGGTCAAAAGTGGGTGGTACATTATACTCTAGAAATAGATTGAGTAGTTATTAGTCCTTGCTGAAGGCCAGGACTATAGTGATGAGTTAGTTGTTGACTACCTATTAGTTCCATCTTTGACTTTTTTTTTTTGGATTTCCAATGTTCAACCTAGGGAAATTTGGATAATATTTTTTATTAGAATTAAAATAATTCAAAAACATTTTTTTTTCTTGAATCCTATTGGACTTTAACGTTGAAGTCTTATTTCCACGGTAATGACGTGCATTAACACTAAATTTCAATACATTGACACCAAATTTCAATACACTAACAAATCAACAACAAATTTCAATACATTGACATGCATAACATAGCTCCACTACCTTTAGGTAAATTTCAATGCAATGACATGTATAGCTCTAGTTGGTAAAAACCATTGCCTTTTTCCTCTTGGTTTAGTCCTATACCTTACTTGTATCTGACTTTTTCCATTCTAACAAGCATGAGCACAATCCAACAAGCAAGCATAGACCACATCACTTATGGAGAGGCGATTCATTTCTACAATGCTTGACGTTGAATCATCTAATATCTAGGCAAGGTAATATCTAGTGCATGTATAACATGCTTCCGTTTGTAGCCATTTTCATGTATCAATGTGTTCTCAAGATAGATTCTTAAACTGTATGTTATTGGAGAAAAAAATCATGGCAAACAACACAAGTTAATCCATGTGACTTGTCCATATAAAACTTACATATACTCATTGTAAAAGTAGTCCCTGAAATGACCTCTGAGAAAAGGCACTGACATGTTTGGGGATTTAGATATGTTTAGTGCGAGTCCTCCACATACATCTGTAGATAGTGTAATTAATATATACTATAATCTACAATGATGCATATATCTTTATATAATAAATTGAAAAATAAGGATAATGACTTTTGTTCAAAGCAGAGATCAACAATGTTAATACAAACAAAATATCAATACCAAAATGTTTACAAATCTAGTCCTACAAATAGTTTTAAGTAGTAGTTATCTGTTTATTGAAAAATATACAAATTCAAAAGGTTATCTTATTGAGGTGCAATCAATTGTTATCGAGCCGTGTGATGTTTTTGCAATAGAAAAATATAAAACTTAATGTTAATAAATTTGAAACAAAACCTTCAACTACATACCATTACAACATTTAAACCAAATTCATCGAGAGAATAAATAGTCTTGGTTTTAACCAAACCCAGATTTGATGATGAAGAGAAAAATAAATTTTCATTTTGATAAAATTAGGCAAATTACCTTATGGAGGAGCAATTGCCATTGTTGTTTTAGAAGAAGAAATTAAAAAATGAGGAGCAAGAATGGAAGTTTTGGAAGGCTTCCATCTTCGTAGAATCTTTGCATCTGCACCCAACATTTTTAGAATCTCAACAGACCCCATGAAAGAAATCATGCTACTTCTCCGTTTATTATTTTGTTATTGCATAATTTGTAATCATCCCACCATCTAGCTGGAGATGGTAGAGGCTTATTGAGGTTTAGTTCATAGGTTCTCTTTCCCTATCAAGCATAAGATTCTCAATTTCAATTTCAGTTCCATGTAAACCATTGCTTTTATCAAAGAATACCATACTGCAGTGCTTGGAATAAAATAACACATACATATTTCATAGATATCTAGTTTTAGATAGGGTCAATCGACTTTATATTTTATAGATGCTCCAATGTCATATGTTGCTTGTACAACCTACATGACACTTGTCCTCCATGTGCATTTGAGAAATGATGCCTAGCACTAAGATCTCAAGGCAATGAGCTAGTGAGGCTTTATTTGGTTTGATATGTAGGTCGAGGTCACAAAACTCCAATTTGTACATTTCTATGCGCTTGGAAAGCTAGAAAGCCCTTAAAATCAAGTAAGAAATGTATATAATAAATGCAAGCGGGGTCCCTTTCTTTCACAATGCTAAGTTGAGGCCATGCTAAAATTATGATTCGTTTTTTGGAGAATTCAAAAACAACAATGTCTTAGCACTTATGTGGGAACTCTCTTTAAAGATGGAGACTACAAATATAGGATACATAACCAATGGGAGAAGCTAGTTGAACCAATCTATCTCTAAATTGGTTTAGCCATAGATCTAGGGAAGCATAAAAAAAACTTGTAGATGGTGTTGTGACGACCAAGTGGTGGCATTTCCAAGACCTAGTCGGTTTACCGAGCAAGGACCCTCCTGCTCCCCTCCACCAAGACGTCTCCAAGAAACGAACTGTGTGAAACATAGCCAATCTATCACACATCATTCACATAATTAGCGAGTGTCAAGTAATCTCAATTAAAACCATCAAGATTGGTGACAGAAGGGAAGGGGCAATCCAAATTCATTTTGCTCAGATACACCAAGGAAAGCCAAGGCGCTTTCCAGATACTTGTGATCTTATTACAAAATGAGCTAGATCACTAAATGAGGAAACCCTAGATAGGGTTGAGTGACATAACTAAGCTCAAAGAAAGATACTCACAATAACACTATATGATAATATCAATGAATAACTAGTGCACTTATTACAAAGGAGTTTACCTCCTTATATATCATTGTTCATTAAGAAAATCATTATGAATGTGGGATAGATTGATTTACACAAAAAAATGAACATTAACATATTCTAAAGTCATAAAGTGACTTTATTACATAGTAAGCCTTATATCTCTAATACCCTCCCATAAAGCATAGTGCCGAAACAAACTGAAATCAAATACATAAACTGAATGTACAACACATAAACTAAACACTAAACATCAGTAACATCCTTTAGAAGCTTCGAACACAATTCCTGGACCGGTTTGAGCTTCATCAAGATGCCTGACAACCGTCGTAATGATATAGTTTTTGATTTGAATTCCCAAGTTCCCAGATTCCACCTCCCCGGACTCCCGAATCATGAATATTTCAAAGTCAATTACTCGAAATCAATCCACATGAATGCTGCGTAACCTCACTAGTAGATTGCAATCCACATGCATGTCTCTACAACTAATAAGGGATATTTCCCTAGATATAAAACTTCTGATATAACTGGGCAACAATCCATTTTGAGTTGTTAACTGATCCCTTCAAGTCTTCAAAGTGCATGCTTCCTAAAATGCATAAAATCCCTTTTCTTCAGTAGATTCTTCACCATTGTCAGTATCCGATGGATATTAAATCATGGTGGACTCATTATATGTTGACTATCTTTGACCTTTCCCTTAAGAACTTCACTGGCTCGTTATCTATAATTCCAAGTTGTATCTCCCAACTTATTGCAATAGTGGCATTCTATTTCCTCTTTGTCTTTTGCTGATCTATTGCGGTTGTTTCTTGCATAGAATGCAAGTTCTGATTGGTTATCACCTTCATTGGTTATCTTTTCTTCTATTAACAATGTTGCAATCATTTTGTCTAGACTTTTTGAAGGTAGATGACTCGAGGTAAAGATAACACTATTGTATTTAGGCGACAAACTGTTCAAGAGAATAGCCTTGGCATCCTCCTCATCAACTATTGCCTTGAATTCTCCAAGCTGTCTGATAGTAGATCTTAGATTGTTGACGTGACTTGATATGGTGACTTCAACTGACATCATAAAGATGAATAATTGTAATTTCAGGGAAAATTCCACATTCACTTCTTGTGGGCCAGATAACTTGTTAAGATTCTCCCAGATCCCCTTAGATGATTTGTCCAGATCTACATGACGCGACTTTGAGTCTGAGAGGGAAAGGCCAATAATGGATTTTTCCTTATCATCTCTGCTCTCCCATTCTATTAACTTGTTTAGATATGTAGGTGCTTCCTCGGTTCCTTTGGAAATTCCCCAAAGGTTTTTATTCATTAATTGCATCTGAATCTTCACTTTCTAGTTATGGAAATTGAAACTCGAGCACCTCTCTAATGGCATCTCCATGACCAATCATATATGATCTTTTTCATTGCTAAAACATAATTACCGACGGATGCAAATAAAAGTTACACAAACCAGAGTTGCAGATACTACAAATCTGAGAGAGATTGGTCATAGAACTCTAATAAAACCCTTTTTGCCTATGTTGAGAAAATTAAGAAGGATCCTGCATTAAATCATGACTAACAAAAACAAAACTTGGATATGAGTGAACTCGTTGCTAAGCACCCTTGAATTGTGGCATTTCATGGCTCTCAGACTATTAAAGTCGCAAGAGTGGAAATACTGTCTTTCAAAGGCCCGAGACTCTTAATACAACTTCCTGCTCTAATACCATATTACAAAATGAGCTAGATCACTAAATGAGGAAACCCTAGATAGGGTTGAGTCACATAACTAAGCTCAAAGAAGGATACTCATAGTAATATCTGGTGCACTTACTACAAAGGAGTTTGCCTACTTATATATCATTGTTCATTAAGCAAATCAATTCCACTTATGAATGTGGGATAGATTGCTTTACACATAAAATGAGCATTAACATATTCTAAAGTCATAAAGTTACTTTATTACACAATAAGGCTTATATCTCTAACATATCTAAGACAATATTGCACATAAAACATGCTAGCAGGGGCTCTCCCTCTACATCTTTCATCACTTTGGATTGCATTTTCAACTACATATTATCAGATGTGATCCCCGCTTTGACCTCATAATGTGATATCAAAGAGGATTATGAGAGATGGCAGCGTGGGTTAGAATTCTTAAGAAAATGGGGTTTTTGTGAATCGCAAAATTTGAGGTGGTGGAAGATATGAAAAGGGTTTTACACTGGTAGCTAAAATATGTGACCCTAGAGTCGACAGTGGAAGACACGATGAAGGTGTAACATTGTAACATACTACAATTTTTGTTTCAATTACTACCTTTGGGTAGCATGGAAGATGGTATGGGAGAAGCAGGCATGAGCCTTTGCATCAACTTAAAAGGTCACCAAGTACCCAACAATTTACCACTGTCGAGAGTTGTGGACAAGTTAAGATCCATGCGTCCTTATTTCCATTACCCATTTTTGGACACAACATTAAACCGCTCGCTACATTCTCACCATTGCATGTGCATTTGGGATGGAAAAGCATGTTGAATCTTGGTTTAATTTTTAAAATTTCTAATTCTGTTAATCTAAATCACAAGTGAGTTTGGAAAACACCTTTCCAATCACGAAGTATATTGCTCCATTTTTTGTGTTTTTAATGGAATTTTGGTCTCAATAGGACAAATGAAATAAAGTTACAATTGTATAGATTTAAAATTGATATCTAATGATTTATGATTGATTTAAATTATTAGAGGTCTATTTTGGACAACAAATTACTCAAATTGAAAGAATATTTTTAGTCCAACTCTAATCAAAACTATAAATAATGGGACTCTACCATATAATGCATTATTTGAATATTATTGAAAGCCAAATTAACTCGATATACAACACCACATTTTAGGTAGCCATACGAGTTAACACATGTCACTATCACTGCATCAATATTAAGTAAGCATATGGTTCCCATATGCCAACTTGCAGATGAAGCAATTAAAAGTTGCTAGGTGGTGTTGAAAACAATGACTCTTGACATTACAACACATCTCACATGTAAAATAAAGATAAACATGACACATATGGAGATTCTATGTCAATATTAGATGCCAATTGAAATCATACAAAACTCACTTTGAAGGCAAGTAGTTAATGTCACTTGAAAAGGCATTAGTATTTTCCATTTTCAGACTTTCCCCAACAAGGACTATGCTATTATGCAACACTTGCTGTGGTATAATGTTGGTTCACTGGCGATAAGAAAATAATTAAAAACAATTAAAATATATTATAAAAAGTCAAATTCTGAAACATGTATATAGCAGAGAAATCCAACGGATGCTTTCCCACATTCATGGAAGGTAACTTCAATAAAAATATTGGCATAAACTAGTGTGCTTAATCTAAAGGAGACACCTATTTGCATGGAACTAGCCAAATTCCCAACAATTTTAATGATAACTAGTGAACTCACCCCTTAGTCTCTTATAATTGATATTATATACTAATATATTTCTATTATTAATGTTGTTATCAATATTATAATTTATTTGTTTTATTATTTATCATTGTTTTATTATTTTGAATATGTAAGTTGTCAATCATATATAACATTATTATATCAAATTGATAGAATTGATAGATTAATTAATATTTAAAGGATTGTATGTTAGGGTTCTCATGTATAAGCATTGCTCACATGGGTAATGACCGACGTAATGGATAAGCATTGCTCACATGGGTAATGGATAAGCATTGCTCATTTGTGGTAGTTTCTCTCCTATTAGGGCTATGTTGTTTACTCAATTTAGATTTATTCTATTTTCTTCAAGGCGTCTGAAGTAGATATTTGAGACAGGTTGTTTTAGATTGCCTAGGCCATTAGATGATTTCATATTTGGGGTTCAATGCTCTATATCTATGGAATTTACAAAATAGGGTCATAGGAGAAGGTTTTGTGTCATGAGTTGCTCCAGGGCTTGTTGATATAGTATAATCTTAGTGTTGTTCATCACAAGTATTGGTTTTTAATGGATTTTGGTCTCTTTTGTGGCCTTTTTAGAAGAATCTTCTTCCCATAGATCCTTCAAAAAAGTGAAAATTTTTGGATCCTTGGATCCTTCCCACCCTTCCCATAGAGTCCTTGTTATTATGGAGAAAGCAACAATTTTTTTTGTCATTTCCCTAAGTGACGAGGCTACTATTATGTCAATTTTTGAACTTTTAATCTCTTATCTTTTAGTTGAACTTAGTAATTTCTTGATACTTAAGGGAATGCATCTCTAAATTTTTTGATATGTTTGGATCTTGAAGGATATAAAGGGATTTTGTTAGCATGCTATGTATTGTGCCATGAGCACCTAAAGACAACTTTTTTTTGTTCTTAGTAGAATAGAAAATGTTTTTTTGTTTGGATTTTTTTTTGATGAGGTTACTATTAATTTTGATTTCTATTACGATCATGGTCTAATATGTAGGTTTAACAACTTTTGGTTGTGATTGAGGACTTGCACGAATGGATTTCTCACACTTGGAAACTCTTATTTCAAGAGGAGGCATAAGGCTATTCTTGTGTTCGAGGATTATTTGTCATGGAATTTCATTATGTAGGATAGGGAATGTTGTGCATGAATTTTGTTTTGGTTCCTTATCATGCATATGTACCCTACAAAGTAGCATTTTCATTGAGTTTCAAGTGCATGATCTCCATGCTCTACCCACTCAATAACGCTATAGGGCCTCCACTTTTGTCGAAATGACCCACATGTGTCAAATTTCCCTTCATTGTGTTATGTTATTCTTAGCTCAAGCCTAAGATTGTGTCCCTTCCACTTGATGTATGACCTAAAAGATACCTTCGAATGTGTTTCTACCCTTTCTCCTTCTATTTTTGACTTTAGCCCAAAATTTGCAACATTTTCCTGATAAACAAATCCACAGATGGGGTCACACATAGGAAATGATTGGTCAACCAATTGTTCTACATTCACTTATGGCCTTGATTAATCTCCCTTTCTATTTATACCACAATTTTTGGTGGAACTAAGGTTCCTTTTCAGTTCTTTAGATACCTTGAAATCGTACTAGATTTGCATCTAATTTGTGATTTGATATCTCCTTCTCCTTCATTTATGCTCATAAATTCACTTTGATCTATCCTCTCCCTTAAAACTCCATCTATCAGAGGCTTCCTTAGATGGATTTCTCCCTTTATTCACTTGGTCTCTTTATATTGTTTGCATAGTAACTTTTCAATAAATTATTACATTATATCAAGAGGTTGTACAAACTATTTTTATAGAAAGMTGCCAATTTTCCTAGGTCATCAAGAGAGGGAATCAAGGCTTCCTTTGGCTACTCAATGGAGGATCCCTTTCTTCCTATTGTAGGTAGATTTCACAACTTAYCTCGTTCCTTCATTTTGTTTATATTTCGATAGCTAATTAGATCACATAGATTAGTGGGAGGAATAAATCAAATTTCTTTCATTAATATATATTGTGTTTATTAACATCAAGTACATGGTTAAACCCTAAACATGTGTAGTAAAACTCAACAAAATAACTCTTCCTCRTCCCCATCCATTATTATCCTTTCCACCTTTCTCTAGGTTCCTATTTGCCATTAATAATTGAGTGGAAACTCAACTCCTCTTCTTGGTGGTGTTTCATATTTTGSATGGTAGTGAAATGATTCACTCTAAGCACTACAATAAATTTTATCAACTATACTATGGAGTTTCCATCAACCCTTCCCTTCCGTAGTACAAGGATTCCTTCTTGATCCTTCCTCTTACCTTATTTTGGTCATCCAATAATGGGATCCTTGAGTGTTTCTCATGTTCTAGCTCCCTTTTCATTTCCCTTGTCCTTAAGTGTTATTAGTTCAAGAGAAGGAGGTGACTATCCATATAAAAGTATTCATACAATGTATGCGCATCCCTCAAGACAAGGGTTCAGGGTAACCATCACACTTGATTCAAATTTTCTTACAAGACAACATGGATGTCTTTGGAGGTACAACTTTAAACTAAAACTTGGGAAGAGGGGGTTCTCTTTCCATGCACTCTTGTGCACATATTTTTTCTCTCCCTTTTCACCTTAGATTACGTCAACTTAGATTCCCCGGAATGTGACAAGCTTGCCCAAATTTAGTGGAAAATTCAATGAAGTTCTCATTCAACACTTATAAGCTTTCAATGTTTAGTATGTTGAGTTTTTACATGAAAACAATGTTATCTCATGACTCCTCACCCATACCTTGAATGACAGTGCTTTCCATTGTCTTTCCTGCTTCCCAAAGGGATCAATATCTCACTTCTTGACCCTGATCGAGAAATTCATATAAGATTTACACATTCCTATGTTTGATGAGTGAAGCCTAATTACCATTGTTGACATAGAATAGAAAGATGGGGATGAAATTTCAATGTTCAATTGTAGAMAACCCTAGGACCTTGCATTATTCCATAAGTTCCCTCGTAGATGAGCTCCTTCTATTACTCTTTATTAATGTTGTATATTACAAGAATGGAGTAAATTGTTATGTCTAATATTCTCCCCCTCTTGAAAAAATCATCAATGATCTGGATTATGTTTAGAATGAAATGAAAGCAGAGAAATTACAATGAAATACTCATGAAACTTGCTAGAAACAGAGAAATACATCAATACTTGATTTCTATTAATGAAATAATTGTAAAGAGATTGTAAAAATACATAGTGCAATACTCGCTAGAATGGTGACAACTTTATCTCTAAGAAGAGATGTGATGGCTATGCTCATTCGTAAGAAGATGATTACAATAAGGCTCTGAAGGCCTTTTTATGTTAAACAGGAATGCCAAAACCCTAGACATCCAAAAAACTAACCCTAGGAGATGAAATGCCAAAAGTCATGTGGGCCTCGTTTGTGTAAGTTAGTACATTAACTTCTCGAGGTTGTAAATTTTTCATACGATCTCCGTTTTAGGCGCATGATAGCTTGTTGGAAAGGTATTTTTGAGACTATGGATTACGCCGCCAAACTTTGACTCCATCTACAATTTGACTGTGGCGAGCCAAAATAACACTGTTTAGGGCCCCAAAACAGCCCTGGAAGTACATCAAGATGTGTTGACATGAAAACATACAAAATAAGCCAGTTGGATTAGGTGGGAGGCCACCAGTATCCACTTGGAATATGTGTAGGGATCCAGACAACCCTGAAAGTGTAGAACCCACAATTACAAAGAAGTACATAAGAACGTGCTGAACTAAAAACTGGCAAAAGGAGCTAGTTGGAATAGGTGGTTGGTCACCAATATCCACCTGGATCAATCCTCCCCCCTTAAGAAGCAATGGTATCCATTGCGTTGAGTGCCTAGGGAAGAGGGGAAAGCATGTTTTGAATCTGAATCTTGGTGAGCTGCATGCTTTGTTGGAGAAGTTGTGTTTCTTTCTCTATGGAAGACTGTCACAAACCGATTGCTGGTGGGGTTGAATATGCTCCACCAACCTGCTATCTCCGGGTTTGACAGGGCATTGTGTATGCACCATTGTAGGTTAAGAAACAATATCTTCTTTCTCTTTGACAATCTATTTTTGCTGGATAGAAGGTGTTGAGGCTGCAATGGTTGTAGCGGTCTTCTGTGCATCCTTTGAACAAAATGTGAAGAGGATGAATTTTGCAGTATGAGAGATTACCTTGCAGAACTATTTTGGTGGAGCAGTAGTCGGAACTACCTTTGGTATCCGATAGAGATGACCTCCCATAGTAATAATGACACTACGAGGTCTAGACTCATAGACAACATGACGTATCCACATATAAGGTTGGCCCAAAACCACATCATAGACATCAAGAGGGACAACATTACACACTACCTCATCCTTGAATGGATGGATACCATAGGACAAG
>JASDQU010103104.1:134047-211758 GCA_032191745.1 Picea mariana | reverse complement strand
GATTTTGAAAAGCCTTGAGCTAACTCTAAGCTCTTTGATCTTGTACATGAAGGAGATTTGTAGTTGGAGAATGTATAGAACAAAAACACTCCATCGAGAATGTCGAGTGTTGCAATAATACTCCTGAGTGCTATTGAAATCCCTGGAAGATTCCATAACTTATCTAGGTAATTCTTCTTGGGCCCCTGTTAGCTTTATAGTTTTATCAAATTCGATAAGTTCTAATAGCTCTTTATCGATATAACTCAAACTACAAACCATAAAACTTTCTACTATCATAAAATAAATAAATAATTATAATGAGATCCTATTGTGTATGCTACGAAGTTTAGAAGGTTGCTTTGTTATAACCATTTAACCTTCCATTAAAATTCTTCCAAACAAGGAACAATATACCATGAAAAATGCAAGGCTTGAAATCAAAATCAACCCAGAAAAATATAAGTAATGTCCAACAAAATATCAAAGTCTCTAAACAGCTCAACATTTTTATATCTTGATTTTCATCAAAGTATCTAAGTAATGTCCAACAAAATATCAAAGTCTCTTAAATGATAGTTCATAGCTTCATCCTGTGATTCCCATTACCAAATTAGCAATATACAGAAGAAAACACCTTAAAAATGTTAAGTATCGACCAAGCATCTCATTACAATTAAACAACTCAGCACTATGGCCAACAATACTTAAAACTAAAACAAGGGGAGCTGCAAAGCAGCAAGCCCCTGCCTTGAGTGGCGGTAAAGCTTCAACGGAAAAATAATTGCAAAGTTTACAAACATTTTTGAGTCTCATTAGCAGGAGCAGATTAACCAACAGTTTCAGATTCTCCAGCAGAGAAGCGCAGGGCAGGCCAAATCGCCCGGGTGGTCCAACCAGCTAATATTAAAATCACCGGGGTGGTTGCAACCAACAGATGCATCTTTTCATATGCGTTGGTCTGGTCAAATCGCTCGGGTGGTCCAACCAAATAATACTAAAACCATAGCGAGAGAAAAAGGTAAATCCTAATGCATTGGGACTGGGTCACAACCCAACTTCTTTTTATAAGGCCAACAATTGTCAACAATAATGCATTGGCACTGGGTCACAAGGCAACTTCTTTTTATAAGGCGCACAATTGTCAACAACATTTCCATGCATTCAAGACAAATGGACTTCTAGCAAAGGAATTATGATGACAGAGTATGTGGAGTACAATGAGTTTCTCAGATTAAATGCATGTTACCTATATAATCACCACCCCGCCATCCTATCTAGTTTTTTGGGTAGAGTGAAGAGTAGAGCAACGGAGCTGCCAAGAGATAGAGGATACTGCTCCCGCCCTATGTACCAAGCAGCAGACTAACCAGCAGTAAATAATATGAGGAGAAGAGTTGGGGTCGCACACTAAACAAGCCTGTACAGAAAAACATATTTAATATAGTTGGGTGAGGTTGGGATTCATTTACCGAATCAATCCATTTTGGTGATAGATAGGGTCTGGTTATAGACTTGTTCTCTACACTTTTCAGCCACAAAGCACTGAAATCAGAGCATTTTAGAATTTGAGATTTTAAGCAGTGAAATCGGAGCATTTCAAAATTGGAGATTTTGAGGTTTATTTTAAGAGAACCAAATTTAGAATCACAACTTTATTCCAAGATGGGCTGATATGGTGCCGACTTCCTGCTATAGGGAAAACTGTGAATGGATTGAGGCGAGACAAGCACGTAGAGAACGTAGCTGTGTAAAATTATTCAGAGTGCAGATTTTTACAAGCCTGACTTAGAGGCTTGGCAAGTGAAACTTTTTACACAAGGACACAACAATTACAGGTATGCTAATAAAAAGTACAAGATGGGTTGATCTGGTGCCAGTACAAAGTACAAGATGGGCTGATCTGGTGCCGACATCTTGCTATAGGGAAAACTATGAATGGATTGAGGCGAGACTAGAATTGGGGCAGAGATTTGAGAGTGATTTTGGCCTGTTTTGCATCGGCTAGGGCACAGATTTCTGAGCCCATTATTTCAGCTAGGTCTTCTGGAAATTATGTATATTCTATATTTTCTATTTGTCGAGCCTTGTGCCATTGTTTCTAGTTTTAGGATAGTCTTATGGATTTTTCTAATGACAAAACGTACATATGATAATAAGCGTCCTTGATCAGACACTAAATCAAGCTTTCTACAACAATGACGTACAAAATGCTGCTTGCAATAGATATAATTCTATGATGAACATCGGTGTTACCAGACTCTTCCGAGTCCAGTCCTACTAGTATGACTCCGATTGGCAAGTAGACCATGAATTTAGTGAATCAGACTAAGTTCGCTGTCTATTAAAGATACAAAAAATTGTTTTTTAGGACTACATTCCACAGCAGAAAACTAGCAAACCTGTCAACTGTCTAAAATCCATGTCATTTTGTCGTGCGCACTATCACAAATGTACTTTAGAATAAGTCATTGATGAAAATTTGCAATGCATGATCATTGTAAATTTCAGAAAGATTAGTGAACATTCTTCTTCTTCCTCTGTTTCCTACTACGCATATGTCCGAACAGATTAACCTTGAATGGGGTTCAATGAAAATTTGCAATGTATGAACAGTGTAAACTTCAGAGAGATTAGAGATTAGTACCTGTGTAAAATTATTTAGATTGCAGATTTTTACAAGCTGGTTGAGAGGCTTCGCAACTGAAACTTTTTACACAAGAACCCAACTGATACAGGTATGTTAATATTATTACATATTATTCAGAAAATTGAAAGCACACACAGATAGGGTTAATGTCTTTTACCAAAATAGCTTTGTAATTGCTTCAACTAATTATTAAATAACACACAAATTGCTTCAACTCAGTAATGGTAGGCATCCCATTTATTTGTATGCTGCGGGGATGAAATGGTTGAATGCCACAGCCTTACACCGGAATTGATGAAATGGTTGAATGCCACAGCCGTACACCGGAATTGAGCAGGGAACTAGCCATGAGTAGAACCAGTGAACTAGCCATGTCCACTAGGCCATCAATGAGTAAGTATGCATGTGTCTGTCATACCAGCCAGAAGAAATTTATATGAAAGAATTTTTGTTCGCCCACGCCCTCAGTTTGATCCTATCCATCTCCCTCCCAGCGGGTCTGGCCCTGGATAATAGGAAGAGAGGCTGGGAGTGATAAGGGCAGGGAGATCCTCCATCATCCAAGTAGCCTCCTCAGAAGCAGGATAGGCGTGCTTGAGGTGCTTTCGTGCAAGGGCTTGACCTGCAAGAGCGACAGGGAAACTTAAGAAAGGAAAGGGGGTGCGATGGAACTCTCTTCCAGAAGGAACGGTAAGCATGGAAGGTATCCGAAAGGTATCTGAGACCCCGGAGCTACCAGCTATATACTAGCCAAGCATTATTTTTTTTAGATTTGAGGTGGCTAAGGAGCAGATGTCCCATAGCATGTGAGACACACTTAAAGTCCAGATGTACTATAACATGTGAGTTGCAAAAACCATATATGCTTAAAAATGGTATAAGTATGCAAAGCTTTGGGATAACATTTGATGTTAGAAGTAATGCTAGATTTATTTCTAGCATTACTTGAACTGAACAACAATTATTAAACAAGTCAAAATATGTAATAAAGATAACTCCCCATCCTTAACTTTGAAATGAATAATTTCATCAAAATTGCCCCCTTTGCCTCGATATGAGGCTAAATAAGAGCTCAATTTCATTGATTGGAGGATATAAAGACAACACTTAGGATATAAGGTTTAAAATGTTCAATGTTTACAAAAACTTTATATTAAAATGTTTTGAAGTGAATATGAAACTAATGGAAAATAGAAGAATCAATTGCTATAATCCCTAGCCTAAAGGCAAGGACTAATAATCCCTAGCTTAAAGGCATGGATTAATAAAAGAAATAATAGAAGGAAATTAACAGAACTTAGCTTTCTCACTTCAACAAAAACGAAGAGGAAATCCACTTTTTCTGTGGATTGTTTTGAAATCTATTACAGTAGTTGCATTTAAAATATGTCCTTTGCCCTCTTAAGGGAATACAAACTGTTTCGAATAAAACGAACTTTGATTTTGGGATATTTTGATTTTAGCATGTAATTGGTTTATGAATATTGATAGCATGTAACTGATTCCTGAACATTGCCAGCAAGCAATTAATACAAACTCAATGTAATTGATTGCATGTAGCTAATGTTCGGATTTTTTGGAATGAATATGAAATAAGGTAACAAGGCATGTTTCTTTTTGCTGGGAAATTCGGTAGTGTGATTCTTGCTTATTTTCTCCCTATATTTCCTGTTTTTTCTCTTGGTCCTGTTTGTGTGCGAACTACTACAATATTTCTATTATAGTGGGAAGTTTGTTATGGTATCAGAGCCAAGTTTTGTTCTTAGAGGAAACCCTAAACCAACTAAGTTTTTTATGGTATTAGAGCCAAGTTTTATTCTTAGAGGAAACCCGAAACCAACTAAAGGGATGTGGGACTATTCGGTCGGGACTATTCGGTCAAAAACATGAGAAGAAAACAACCTCAAAGGTAATTGCACCACCATTCAAAAACTTTTGAAATGAAGTATGCGGGGGTAAACAATATGAGTGATCACATATTTTCACTCAAAGATTTGTTTTCCTAGTTTGTTGTTGTAAGGCCTGAGCATAAAAGTATTAGTATCCAACAAATTATGATTTTATTAAAGACACTGTGAACGTCTATTATACTTTAAAAACAATTCCGATGAGCAAATAAAATCTGAATTTTCAAATGGTTGTTGATGCATTATTAGAAGAGGAAACTCAATGAGTTGATATAGGAACAATATTGATATAGAAGTTGCAGTCTTATCTTGTTTGCTCTGGAAATCAGGAACATCAAGCTCCTAATGTTGATACACAAATGATTCAAATGAAGATTGTTTGACTATAGACTCTAGAGCAACAAAACACATGACAAATAAGGAAAACTTGCTCAAGATATATTTCCCTCTTCAAATGAAAATGATTGTCTAGTTTGGAGATAGAAAAAGTCGTAAAGTAAATGGTGTGGGGCAACTGCAAGTCCCTCTGGCTCATGTAGGAAGCAATAAGTTGTGAGTATTGCATGTTTCAAATTTGGCAAGTAGTTTGATATTTTTTGTTTAATCTTCCAACACCTATTTATTCCCTCCACATGACACTAAAGCATTGCAACTGTTACAATACCATGCACTTTGGCATAATGTAGGAAGCTAGAACAGAATAAAAAGAAAGATATTTTCTTCACTTTCTCTTGTAACAGAGCGAATAAATGGGAGAAGACAAGTATGTGATTGTTGCTGCTGCACATTCTGAACACAATGCAAGATATTTTGTTGGAATTGTTGCAGATGCACATTTGGAGGTTGTTGTTGGTTGTTGAATTAGATGTTCTTTTGGTTATTGTTGCTGCAAGTTTTGTGCTTCCCATTGAAGAATATGTTGTGGATTATGTTGATGCTAAAAATTTTCCCTTCATAGTAGTTATTGTGGCATATATTGAAGTTGTTGAAACTAAATAAGTTGTAATGTTCAATGAAATTGCAAAGGATATTTTGAAGGCTCAACACTCCAGATTTCTTGCAATGTTGCTGCAACCATTGTCGTGTACACATTTGGTTGATTCATGTCACGGGAGATTCAAATCTTTGTTTCATCTATATGCAAGGATCCATGCCTAGTCCTTGATATTTTAAACCCATAGGTGCTTGCCCCCCATTATCTTCTACCATCCACCTAAAATTTGTATTCATATTTCCCTTGTCATATTTGATACCGAAAGATTGTAGGTAGATTCGTTTCCATCCTTCCTCAATCAACAAATACATGGGTTCTTTTTTAAGCTATAAGATGTAAGGAACTACATAACGAGTAGACTAATATTCATCCCTCTTGCAGCTAATGCACTGATAACGTGACTTATTATAGATGACACACTTCGATTCATATGTTTAGAGGAGTAACATCAAAACTTTTCAATTTGGCTAATAAAGCGCATACCTAAGATAATTTGCTACAGTGCATACTGAGTTAGGGATATTGAAACATCCTCAGGCACCTCCCCAAGGTGCTTGTTTTTTGATAACCAATATATGGCTATCTATGCGAGCCTTGTAAACAATTTCTTTACCACCTTGTCTCTTACAACCATCACAATTGCAGCAAGTTGTGCAAGTTGGTTCAACTTCATGAATAATTCTTGGAAAGATAAAGAAGGCATTGGATCTAGGTCTCAAATAGATCTTCTCTCCTGCCATTTTCGTATGTATTTCCAATCAATTTCACATTCCCTTCCCTAGAATAAATCAGACCAAGGGCATATTGATAACAAAATGGATCTCTCAGTATGCCTACAACATATTGAATATAATGTTTCCAATCCTTACACTGTATTAAGAGTGATGCAATCTGCTCTAGTGCCACTAGAGCTACCTTACATGTGCCTTTTTGGTTTTCAATTCGCTATCCCAAGACTTTTGATATAGTAAGTGGTATGAGCTCATCAGAAAGGAATATTGTATTCCTCAAAAGGGCTAGTTGTGAGCCTGTGTTTGTGTTTCTGTCGATGCCAAATTAGAAAAATCCCTAAATTCCACACTATAGTCATCTTTCAACTTTTGATGGATTTTTCTTTTGACATCACACATTAGTGGACCAATTATTTTCTACACCAGAATATGGATTTTTAGTTCTTGAACTCCCAATGAAATTTTCTTGTGTGTGAGCTGCATTAAAAATAAACAAGAAGGCTGACTCGAGCTTCAATGGACAGATTATATTGCATATCTGCTCTAAAATAAACAAAGATGTCCTCCCCTTTCTCTCCTAACAATGAATTTATAGATATGATATGCATTCCCATATGAGATGATGCTTGATCGCATCACTCTCAAGTATAAGAAAATTGAAAAACTCACTTAAGAGGCAATTGTACTTACTAATTAATTTTTTTTCCTACTTTCACAACCAAATTCACGTTGAAAACAAATGATCAAAACAATCATAAAATAGAAATAAGATGTCCTGTAATGATGTTGCCATCCTTTCCAATGAAAATAACCCTAAGAGAAACATTCTCAATTGAAGGCTGTGAATATATATTAAATTTGACTCAAATCTTGTCCCCATCTTTTGATGAGAGTTATGATAAAAATACCCCCACAGTTTTAAGAGTGCCAACACTACAACTGCACCACCTAATGATATCCCATGCAACACAAGCCACCAATACCTTTTCTCTATATGTTTGTATAACTCCAATGTAGGAATCCCTTTAGCATGACCCATGAAACCCTTGTGTGCAACATGATTGACCCGACCCTTTTGTATTACAGTATTAAACAAGTGTGGCTTGTCATGTTTGTACCTTGTTTTATTGCTACTTCATGTTATACCTTCTTGGTTATAACTAGCATAATTTTCTTCCCTTAGTGTCTTCATGAAATATAATCCTCTGTCTTATGGGTGCATTTTCTACAATATCCTTATACTACTTGGTTCCAATGAAAGAATCAAAAGGTGTATACTCTACTTCAGCTAGTAAGTACCTATAAGGCACATGATATAAAAATGTTTTCATATTTCAAATATGTTATTGCTCACCAAATCTACCTTGAATTGATTAACTATTAAGACCATCTCAAATGAAAGTTTGAGATAAATAGTTTGATCATGATCCCCAATAATATTTCAAGCATGCAATGTTGTAACTCTTGATAGAGGTTAGACTCTAGATATTTGACCTCATAGGTTAGTTATGATTTTATACGAGTTGTACTCACACTCCCACAATGTATTGATTTTTATGTACCTAGCAATCCCTTTGACCTATTTATGGTCATTAGGAAAACAAATAATAAAATTATCTTATCTTCTCAATCACCATCCTTATGGGGTATTGACTTCAACCTTATGGTCCTCAACATGATCTGTATTTTCCTTGTTAGTTGCAGATACCTCTCCTATCAAATCTTCAAGTTCTCTATAATCTTCTTCATAAAGTTATACATATTCTAAGCATATTTTTCAGGATATTCTTTATTATAAGATTCCCATAAGCCTATATATTCATCAATGAAGGCTAGCAAGTGCCTACCTCTCTTATTGATTCTCTGTGTCTAGATAAATCCAACATTCCTATTGTTTCTCCCATGAGACTCTCTTATTGATTCTCCGTGTCTAGATAAATCCAACATTCCTATTGTTTCTCCCATGAGACCAAGGAAGTAGCTCTCATACCACGGTTATGAGAGAAAACATGGAATCTGAATTTTTTTGTGAAACTCTGAAATTTGATAGGTGATACTAGTACCAAACAACATAAACAAAAAAATAAGTAATAATTGTAAATACTAAAAACCAACAACAACAGATTCAACACTAACAATAGAAATTCCAAAATTTTTCCAGTAGTGCATTTGGTTGCAAATTCTATAGTGCATTTGGTTGCAAATTCTATAGCACTAAAAACAAAAGAAAAATCAATAGTGGCTACTAGTAACAAAGCTCAAATGCTCAACATCCTTAAGGCATAAACTCAGAAACTTTGCTAAGAAGGTATGGATACTAACTCATAACCATTATCATGTGATTTTTATAACCACATATCATTGCCATGCATAATCCATGTAGAATAAATAAAGTTTTAACCTCCCAACTGGCTTTGGTATCTATCATGAAATAGAATATCAATTCATGCATTATCCCAGAGACTAAAAACATAGACAACATTGTAATTGCTTGATCCCAAAGATGAATTTCCCCTCCAACTTCTATTAGTTGGTTCTTTTCATGCATTTTCTTGTATAACTTGATGTGGGTCTTCCAATATAAATACAAGACATGATCATAAATATATGGGAGAATAATATTGGTGATGATAAGGTTCCATCTCTTACCCCCAAAATTCTGCAGGGATCTCGAAACATAAGGTTTTTTGAATTGGGTTCTAGTTGTACCCCGACAAATGTCATTTTTCCGGTCTGCTACTCAAAGTGGGTCGCCAATCTAGTTCCGGTTCAGAAAAAGAATGGCGACATCCAGCTTTGTGTAGACTTTAGAGACCTGGATCATCTGTGAAAGTAATACGTATACATACTTAAAAAAAGAAGTATACATGTTCATCCGCTATTATTCATCTTTCCTAGGCGGCTGTAGAGAGGCTGTATAAGGTAAGTATTTGCAAGACTTGCAACGATTACTAGAAGGATATCTTGAGCTAAGTACATATGCAAACAATAAAAAAATACTCTAAAACTAGGGAAAAATGAATTCCTTAATGAATATGAATTTATAACTACCGATAATAGGCATGCTTCCAGAGCTACATTTATCAATCTTGTGAATTTTCCTGTTGACTTAGGTTTGGACCCGAGCTCATGAATATCTATAAGAGAAATGGAGACAACCATGAAATTCCATAGATTTAGCATTGTCCATGGCTTTTCTAGAGGAACAACATCGAAAGAAAGCATTAGAATCTTGAAAGAATGATCCAAATAAACATAAAGGACAAAATTCGTCTCATATGCACAGTAGGAACTTGCCATGGAAAAACTATGTACATACCAATGACATACAAGACATATAAAATGCATGGAATCTCCCTTGGGAGCTTTGATACAACATACTATGAATATATTATCCCACATAAAATGGTAGACAAAATTCTAGAGCTGCTCTTCAAGCCTTCCATGGCATACATCTTTAAGCACAAACACTCCAATAGTATTAGTTATGGTGGATGAACATATATTCAACTATCTTCCCTCTCACAAAACATATTCGATATTTATGTTTATGTCATGTGCATGTCATTGGATATCCCATCAACCATTAAGAAAATTATAATCTAAACCAATAAAACTTTACAATTGCCATTAACATGACGATGTCATAACATCACTATTTTAAAGCATTGTTTTCTGGTAGTTTCCATAGTTTTCAAGGTCTATTGATAAAATATTAGATTTTATGTCAGTAGATGTTGTTAGAATCGCAAATGTGGAAAACACAATTCACATATGATAATTAACAATCACACAGATAAGAAACACAAAGATTTCACGTGGTTCACCCAAACGTTGGGCTACGTCCACCAAGCATAGGCGTCGGTTGTCTTATTATTCAAATCATGGAGATTACAACAGATTAGTAAGTTCCAACATTCCTCTCACTCTGTGATATTTGCTTCTTCGGGCTTACATGAATTTATATACATTCACATAAGAAACTGATTATTAAATGCAATCCCTATCCATATTCTAACTTGGTCTATTTGGTTGTAACCAACGTAGAATAATAGGATCCAAATCCATCCTTGGAAGAATTCGTTGTCACCAAATCCCAACAATCTCCACCTTGACAACAATTACCCTGATACCTTGCTCCTTCCTTTTGTTCATCACCTTTTCTGCAAGCCAAGAGAAGCCAAGCACCATTGCAACTTCTCTAATAAAAATGGTTTCATGATATCGCCAATGTGACTTGCACAAGTTTGGATTTCTTGAGGGGTCACTCCACCTCCAACATGTCTTCCACAACTGTGTTGTGAGACATATTTAGTGATAGATCTCCTTCTATCCAAAAAAACTGTAAAATATACATTACAATTATCACAAACTATCTCAGTGTAACCATTATATATGACATTTGTGCTTCTCAAATGCTCAAGCACCCATTTCACTACAACACCTGAATCTGTCACGTATCTGACAACATCATTAGCATGTGAAACATCTGGTCTTAACCATTTCATCACATACAACATACCTCCTACTGAACTTACACAAGACATAACCTTTTCTTGTTTATAGACATGCCCTATGCTTGAAGAAAACTTATAATGGAAAGAAAGAGGGATAAAAACTGGTTTTACAATGTTCATATTGAACTCCAACCACAACTTACCATTACCATCTCTGTGTACTTCCATGCCCATAATTTGTTTTGCTGCTCCTTGATCCCTCATCTGAATTGTCGTGTCCACCTGAGTCATTTTCTTACTGATTTTATCCACGCTTTGGCTTGCATTGAGCATATCATCAACAAATAACATCAATACTGTGAATGTACTATAAACTATATAGTCATTCCTACCCTTTGAAAAATTCTGACTCACTATGAAGGATTCAAACCTCTTGTATATTTACCTGGGTACCAATAGGCCATACAATGAATTATCTAGCATGCAAACAAATTTACCGTTGCGATCTTGAATCAACCATTTTGGTTGTTCCATAAATACTATATCTCTGTCAATGATGACCTTGTAAGAAGTATGACCCCACACACAACATCCCTTTATACCACCATCATGACTTGCAGAGATATAAAACAATCAGGAATTCAGAAACAAAGATTTTAAGTTTGGAAATGATTTACCGCTTACGAGTACCTTCAATTCTTTCTTGCTCTTATGACCTTGATGCTTCTTCCATAAACAAGAAGATACATCTGTCACTTCAGATGCTACTTCAATGCTCCCTTCCAACTTATAAAGGTTATCAACCTTTGTTGCCTTCATCACTACTAAACCACCTTTCGACAGTGTGAGTGCTTCACCTTGACCTGTATACTTATATCCACAAGAATCCAACACTCCCAATGAAATCAAATTTGATTTAAGCTTAGGTACATATCTAACATCCGTTAATTCCCTAACAATACCATCGAACATCCTGATTCTAATATTGCCAACCCCAACAGTTTTACAGGGAATACCATTTCCCATGAACATTACACCCTCATCAACAGATTGGTAAGAAATGAACCAATTTCTATGTGAGCATATGTGGTGGGAGGTACCTGAATCTAACTGCCATTCTTCTTGATATTTTAAATTACTAGAAACAGATAAAACTTGATTAGTCATACCTGAATTTGTTACAACCAAATTTGCTTCCTTCGTAGAGTTTTCCTCAGATTCCTTTATTTTCCAACAATCTTTCTTGAGTTGCCCTATTTTGCCACAGTACTAACAGTTTTCTTTACCCTTTCTATGTCTTGACTTATATCGAGAAAAAATTCTCTCATTCTGCTCTTTAGTTCGACCTTTGACCAGCATCGCCTCTGAAGTTGAGGTTTCTTGACTAGATTTTCTCCTCATCTCCTCAGCCAACAAAGCTCCCACAATAGAGTCATAATCTAAAACATCTGCTGAGCTAAAGCTAATAGAGGTGACTAGATTATCCCAAGACTCAGGCAACAAACACAATAGTGTAATAGCCTTATCTTCATCTTCGAATTTAACTTCCATACTAGTCAATTGAACTATAAGGGTATTAAAAGTATTTAAATGGTCAACAATTTTTATACCTTCTTTCATCTACAAACTGTACAACTGTTTCTTCAAGTAGATTCTGCTCGTCAAAGACTTCGTCATATATAGACTTTCCAACTTGCTCCATAAGCCTGATGTATCCTCTCCTACGATATTAAACATAACATCATCTGCCAGACATAAACGAATGGTACTAAGAGCTTTTGCATCCAGATCTTCCCATTCCTCATTCGTCATGGCTGTTGGTTTCTTTGACTTGCCTGCCAATGGTTTTTGCAACCCTTGTTGCACCATTAAATCCCACATCTTAAGCTTCCAGAGCTCAAAGTTTCTTTTACCACTAAACTTTTCAACTTCAAACTTCGAACTTTGCATCTTAGCCATTAGCACAAAATCTCCTAATACCCACTGCTTATAAATCCCTTTTAAATGTGGAGGAATAATAAATAAGGTTAATTGTGGATCCTTACTAAATAAGATTAAATGATAATCACAAAAGGTTTTAAAATAATTATATATATATATATATATATATATATATATATATATATATATTATAAAACATTTTATATCCTCTTCAACATCCACGTGAGATCCACCTCACATAAAAAGGTATTCCTTTAAATACTATATTTTATCCTCCACCTTTTTACATATTATATTAAATCCCAAATATAACATAACCTTCATCCCTTTCCACTTTTAGAAAAGGCCATACCTTAAAATTTTCCAAGAAGAAAAATCATGCGAATGTTTATCTCAAGGAGTCGTTGCACCTCCCGATGTGAGTTCCCCGCGACGTGCTTCACTGGGTTGTCGCACCTCAAACTACAACCAGGCTGCGACTATTTCAAGTGGTCGTCGCCCCTCTCAATACAACCAGGGTGCGACAAGCTCAAGAATTTTCGTGCAAGTGAAGGCCAACCTATAGTACGTCGCACCTTCCAAGAGGATACCCCTGCGACGATGTGGTAATCGACGCACTGTACATGGGTTTTACTCCTGTGGATCCTCCGAGAATTTGATGCCCTCGACACCCTCTCCTCCAACCAGTTCTGATACCACTTGTTAGAATTGAAAATGCGGAAAACACAATTCACATATGATAATTAACAATCACACAGATAAGAAACACATGGATTTCACGTGGTTCACCCAAACATTGGGCTACATCCACCAAGCATAGGAATCGGTTGTCTTATTGTTCAAATCATGGAGATTACAATAGACTAGCAAGTTCTCACATTCCTCTCACTTTGTTGTATCTGCCTCTACAGGCTTACATGAATTTATATACATTCACACAAGACACTGATTATTAAATGCAATCCCTATCCATATTATAACTTGGTCTATTTGGTTGTAACCAACGTAGAATAATAGGATCCAAATCCATCCTTGGAAGAATTCGTTGTCACCAAATCCCAACAGATGTGAGGGCACATGAATTTCTTAAAGCATGGAATATGGTGTTCACTCGACATCAATATGAAACACTGGCATGTCTGAAAATACTAAATATAAAAAGCACATGATAGTGATTTTAATGGTCACATAACCAACTGCGAGAACCTACTGAAATGACCAGAGCCATGGATTGATTCAGCATACCTCTTAATAGACTATGGTTGGGATGGACGAAAGCTAAGAGAACTCAACCATGGAATGACTTGGCGGCTTTGATGGTGGAGGACAAGTATGTGAGTACAACTCGCCTTACATAGGGACTTCTTTATCGCTACATTCTCTTTGTCAGGAAGAATATGTCGCTTTCTCTATCACAACGAATCAAATCGATATCAAGGGCCATTGTATCATTTTTCACCTCTTAGGATAGGGTTTCAAATCATGAATAAAATGACACAGATATTGATTTTTCCCCTTTTATCTTTCCAACCCCCTCACCCTCACCCTCACCCCCACCTCAACCCTCTTGAGTGCACCCCCCAAATACCTGTATTGTTCTATATCATTAAAAAAAAACCCTCCACCCCTTAATACTCTCCAATATATTGCCTTATATTTTCACTGATTTTTTGGCCTCCTTTATGAACATATGTGATAATATATTGTCTTCCTAGTGAATCCCCTGTGAATAGTGTAGGTGTTTACTTTATTCTTTATTGAATTTATTCGAGTACCACACCACCTAGGATGAAGGAAAAAATGTGCATAACCTTGTGATTGTGTGATGGTTGGGTTTCCTTGCCATCATACCTACTTTGTTTAACATCATGTTTAGTAGGGATGGTGAATTGGTATTAATTTGTATTATTTATTTACTCTTATTTCTAATTTACAGGTTGCTACCCCTAAAGGGGCCATTCAAATAACCAGAAAACAAAAAAATCAAAACATGCACAACACTTGAAAACCAAAGGTAGGGGTTCACCCCATGAAACAAAAAACCATACACTCTATTATTTAGCTACTATATATATATATATATATATATATATATATATATATATATATCATACATTAGTTAACTAGATTTCAAATTTTTCTATCCAAGAGACACACTTGTGAAAGAAAGAAATGATCTCACCACTTGGATGACTTGGTATTTTTAATTTATGCAATTTCAAATTCAAGAATACCGGGAGTCAAAGCCATGGAATCTTCATCATGAGTCCCTTATAATTTGTCTACTTGGTATCAATTGAGTGATCTCTATCAGCTCTTGTAAATCACACGGTCAAGAAGTTGAATGGATTAGCTTAGTCGAAATACTACTCTGCTTGGGTAAGCTCAGCTAAAACTCCCTAGGGGGGGTGTTCATGAGCCTCTTCCTTTGCGCAGGTATCTTTCTGTCATCCAAGTAGATTTAAGAGTCTGAAATCTCTAGTGACAAGAAAGGGATAATCCCTCATTCTCTGAATTGCATGGGCCAATATTTTTTCTAACCAAGTGGTCTACGTAAGCTCACTCCTTTTATGCTAAGTGGAACAATTGTGGGATAATAGGTGTTTTCCTTATCGAGAGGACCTTCAAAATAGTATGTTAACCATTGAATGTGATTAACCAACTAAAAAATCACAATTAACACTTGTTTAAAGTCTTTACCTTTCGTCAATCCACCCAATGCCTTGGTAAATATTAATTTATAACCAATTACATCCTTTTTTCATAGTTGTAACTTGCTAAAGGGATGTGATTTAATTTTCAAACTCGTTTTCTAGACTTTGAAAATTCCCACGATCACTTTCCGGGAATTTCTGGCTAATACTGGTCCATTCTAGGCTTGTTTCCACACATTACGAGTCCTAAAAATCTTGTTTTTCATGAATTATAGCCACCTTAAAAGACCTGGCTATAGCTTATAAAATGTGTTTTGACTCTTATTTTCAACAATTTTGCACAAGTCATCCACCTGGAAATTGTTCGGAACCCTAGTTTACCCCGGGAACCAATTTCAAACCTTTTCCCAAGGCTATAAGCAACAAACAACTTGTTCACTTTTATTAGTTTGTTGGTACAAAAATCAACACGCTCATTTTGGTCATTCAGGAAGCTGAGGGAGGACAATACTATTGAGCACACACTTATACTGAGAGGGGGTGGAGGTGGGGGGTGAATCTGCATAAGGCTGTCTTTTTCTTTTTAACATTCATAAACCATAATGATGCAATAATATAAATATAACAATCATAAGACTCAATATTTAACGTGGAAACCCTTTCAGGAGAAAACCACAATTTTTTTTTTTTATTAATTTGTAGGCACCAACCTATGGCTACAAATGTTTGTAGGCACCAACTTACTGGAGACAACAATCCCCACTACTCTTTGTAGGGACCAATCTAAAGGGGACACCAATCCCCTCTTCTATTTATAGGCAACAACCTACAAGAGACACCAATCTCCTCTGTTGTTTGTAGGCACTGACCTAGAGGAGACACTAATCCCCTCTTCTGTTTGTAGGCACCAACCTATACGAGACACTGATCCCCTCTGCTATTTGTAGGCAAT
The DNA here is from genome assembly GCA_032191745.1 of Picea mariana. Taxonomy (NCBI): domain Eukaryota; kingdom Viridiplantae; phylum Streptophyta; class Pinopsida; order Pinales; family Pinaceae; genus Picea; species Picea mariana. Next base: position 195,493 of record JASDQU010103104.1, on the reverse strand, counting down.
GAACTAAAAGAGACACCAATCCCCTCTTCTTTTTGTATGCACCGACCTACAGGAGACGATGATCCCCACAATTGTTTGTTAAGTAGTCACCAACCCACTTACAATTTATTCATTTGCATTTTCTTCATTGGTCTTCTTGTTGCTTCTGTCTTCACCAAATATGATTTGCACTTGTTACTTCTTCTTTCACCAGATCTTCTATGCATTCACTACTTTTTCTTTTTCCAGATCATATTGGAATTCACTCCTCCTGATTTTGTCAATTTTTCTTGATGCTCACTCCTTCTTTTGCTCTGACTTTACCATATATTCTTGCTTCTATTTCTGCCTTAGATATGTGTTAAGAACCTGAATAGATCTACAAATATAATCACCACAAATAATGAATACACGATATATCCATAAAGCAATATAGAAGAAACCACATTTTATTATCACCAAACCCTTAAGGTAGGGCAACACCATACAATGGAACCTATTATGGAAGGGATCCTCTCCTATTCACTTGCCTCTTTGAGGGGGCATCCTCCTATTGAGCTACCGCTCCAAATACAATATTTCTTTTCATATCCCATTACATTGCTTGAACCTCTTTATATAGTGCTACCATCACCTAAGAACATTCTAGAGGAGGAATCTTCTAGAAGTAGAACCTTCTAAGAAGTCCTATTACATTTATTATATCTAACTACCCATTTATTATATCTAACTACCACAATGGGCCTTATTTAATAATATAGTGGACCTAGTCCACCTTACATTGAATGGCCTCCACTATTATCACTATGGGCCCTCTAGGCCCCCCCACTACCTCTATAGCTACCTTACATTCCATCCCCCTTATGAAAGCGTTGTCCTCAATGATTGATGTACAACCATATACTAGGGTCCCATGGATAAGTGTGGACCATAGCGCTGAAGTAGACTAGAGAAATAGGGTCCCATTGAGAAATGGTAGCCACCATGCTGAAGTAGTCCAACCACCATTGTAAACCAGGGTCTCATGTCCAATTTCTCATGTGAACCCCACATGGAAGATATCGGCACCCAATAACCAACTGAAAATGATGCTCCCAATACTGATACATGTCATGTGGATCCAAATAAGAAGATCCATCCACATAGTGGAAAAGGGTCATAGTAGAATCTGGAAGGAATAATACTATTGTAGAATATGCAGGATGGACACTGGTAACATTCATTGGCTCTCGATTTGTCACGTTGATGCTCTCTACAGAAGGTGGATTAGAGTCATCAAATAAAATATGAAAGTGGTTGTCATCCCAAAAATGACAACTATCTATATACCAATCATCACAATCGACCTCAAAATCATACCAAGCATACATTTCTTGATTATATTCATCCCTAATGTCCGCTATAAGAAATCTCTCCTGCATGTTATCCAATGAATCTTGAATACTACAAAAACTATCATTGAGGCCATCTGCAAAGTCATCCAATGTGTCAAACAATTGAGATTTGAATGTTTCAGTAATTTGTAGAATTTATTTGAGGGTTTGAGAGGAAATAGCGATATGAGAAACCTATGAACTCTTCGTTCCCGCAGTCGTCATGAAAAAACCCCCAAAATAGAACAATAAGTTACGGTAGAAAATCGTGGTTTCTTCTCGAAAAACCTTAAAAAGCTGATGAATTTAAAATGTTCATAACTTCATTTCCCGGACTCCGTTTCGACTGATTTTGTTTTTTGAATTTGGTTGAAATTGTGAGAGGAACTCAGATCTGTAATTTGTTTGGGCAAATTCAGCCTCAATATGCTACATAAATAAATAAAAAATCACGTCGCCATCCTCAGAAAAAACCCTGAAAAATGGAAGATTTTAAAACTTCAATATCATGACTTCCTGGAGTCTGTTTCAGATGATTTTTTTCTTTTCAAATTGGGCGTTTTTATGAGAGGAACTCGGATCTACAACCTGTTTCTGCAAATTTTTCACAAAAATATACTGAAAATTTATGGAATGTCGCGGCCCTCTTTTTTCTTCTCCGAAAAAAAAATCTGCAAAAATATTTTCTCACAATGTATGCCAAGGAAAGTTCTCTGATACCACTTGTTAGGAACCTGAATAGATCTACAAATATAATCACCACAAACACTGAATACACAATAGATCCATACAACAATATAGAAGAAACCACACTTTATTATCACCAAACCCTTGAGGTAGGGCAACACCATACAATGGATCCTATTATGGAAGGGATCCTCACCTGTTCATTTGCTTCTTTGAGGGGGAATCCTCCTATTGAGCTACCGCTCCAAATACAATACTTCTCTTCATATCCCATTACATTGCTTGAACCTCTTTATATAGTGCTACCATCACCTAAGAACATTCTAGAGGAGGAATCTTCTAGAAGTAGAACCTTCTAAGAGGTTCTCTTACATTTATTATATCTAACTACCCATTTATTATATCTAACTACCATAGTGGGCTTTATTTAATAATATAGTGGACCTAACCCACCTTACATTGAATGGCCTCCGCTATTATCACTATGGGCCCTCTGGGCCCCCCCATTACCTCTCTAACTACCTTACAATTTGCCTTTACCAGTTTTTCTTTCTAGAATGCCAAATTTATTTGCTAGAACACCAAATTTGATCTTCAATAATATTTAACCGTCGCTCCTTGAATGATATTCAATCGTTACTCCTCAAATGTTATGCATAAGAATATTACATTTTCACCCACAAGCATTTTTTCTCATAACCCTCTTCTCTATTTATACTTTACCATAAGATTTACATGAAAAGTCATGTTCATTTGAAAAGAAACAAATTTTATTAAATAATAATTAATTTTCCCCCTTTTTTATTCTTAATTCACTTTTTAACATACCATGGGTAAAATACCAGCGTGGGTTTTAAATCCATGTGTAAATACCACGTGCACTTTTACTTTTACCTTTTTTAAATTCAGTTTCATGTTTACTCTGCTTTTACAGAAACTCCAGTTTCACTTTTACTTTTTTTTTAATCCACTTTCATATTTACTCCACTTTTACGTAAACTCCACTTCCACTTAACTTTTCCACTTTTGTATTCATTAAATTCACATTTATATTTGAATACTTACTTACCTTTGAAATCAATGTTAGTAATTTATTCAACAATCTCCCCCTTTGTCAATGATGACAACCCTGTACTAAAAAATACATAACCCTCTAGAAATAGAAAGAAATCTCCCCTGTATGCAACTCTCCCTTTCTATAATTCTCTTTCCCCTGTCTGCAACTCCCCCCCTATATGTAATTCTCCTCATTTGAAATCAATGAAAAAGGTATGATCCCCCTGAGTTGTGCTTCTTTACTGATAATATGAGAAGGATACCACTCCCAACTTCTGTCTGAGATATTCAGATATTTCTTTGGGCAGGGGTTTGGTAAAAGTATTTGCAAATTGTTCCTTGGTGGCAATGTATTCTATATTGAAACTTAGTTAGTCTACCCGTTCTTCTTAGGAAGTGGTACTTGATTGGAATATGATTCATCTTTTTATGCATAATTCCTTTTGCTGTGCTTCTCACCCTAAGATTTTTCTTTCTCTTGTAGTTTTTTGAAGTAGCTCCCCCTGTGAATGTATTATCTTTTCTTTCTGTAATTGTCGAGTCTTGTTTGTTTTACCGTCACTCTCATGAATTGATCCTTTTGATACTTATTAAAAATCTACCAAATACTTGCTAAATGTTTCACTATCATAGTACTATTAGCTATTCACAATTGATATGATTGGCTTCCTTCAACATTTACTCACAATCTACTGCTATAAAATGAATGGTTTGTTGATGTTAAAAAAATGTCCATCTACAACTTATCACATATCCACATGCTTTGAATATTCAAGCTGCTATGTGCCTTCATAGATTCTAAGGGATATTCCACTATCACATGTGTTTTTATGGTTTGGTAGTGATTAAATGTCATCAAACCACCATCCAGTTTTCCTTCAAAAACACTTTCCTGAACATGGTCGACGCTGGTCATAATGTATAGAATATCTATGTGGACTTGTATTTTATTTTGCACAGTAGATACATGAAATGATGCCAACTTCCCAAAGTTCCATACACTGTTGACAAAGGCTTCTGAGGTATCTTTGGACACATGTGTAGAGTTGTTGTCAAATTTCATTCTCAGTGGTCAAAAATACTTCAAGGTCCGAAGAAGGAATGTCCAAAATACTGAATTAAAATTTTATGCACGCTGGCCAAAATATAACGTCCTCCACTTGCACTTTTTATGTCATCAACATTGCCTTCCTCAATGGTAAAACTTTCTCGAACATGATACAACAACACTCATGACGAAGTCTGAACATTGTCACAAACAATGCAAGATAATCAGTCTCTGTCAATCCAAATAGTCCTTGTATCCAACATAAGAAGTAGTACATCTCCAACAACAGTCAAACATGGTTGAATTGGTATTAGCAAATCCAAGTCAATTCAACAATAAATAGTCGAGTCAATAAGAATACATCAATTGGGTTCGCATATCAACAACTTCAAGTATTACCCTTCTAAGGGATCAATAAGTAGCAACACTGGTTCTTTTCAAAACTTCTAGTTGATGGACAACCTAGTCGAAACTCTAGTCAACTATCATGTTAGGTCGATTCCCAGTCGACCACTTCCAAGGAAATCACCAGTAAGTAAGAGAAGCATTGCAAAAATGTACAACCGATGATACACAATGATATGAAGTCCTCAAACATCTAGTCAAATGATTCCATGACCATCCATCAATCCAACCACAATCTATCCTGGTAGTCGACATTGGTCCACAATTATAACTTTCATGTCTCTTCTACAATGATCTAAAAGCATGATTTCAATTCCTTTGATTTTTATGATGAGAATGATGATAGGGAACATATTTTTTTGTTGGTTAATAAGAGGAAGTAGGATCATGTTAGGTTCACTTATGAGAGTAGAACAACCTGACATATCAACAACAATGTCATTTGTAACAACATGCTCAATTGCTCGCATGTGAGGAGCATGTAACTTATCATTCTGTTCGACACAATCAACAATATGCTCTTCTAGAAAACCAGTCTGAAGTCCTCCTACAACAAATATCATTTCCTTGGTTGTAGCAAGGCTAGGTGTAGGTAGGGAAGAAACAAAAACATCATATCCAAGACTGGTCTTAATGAATGGAGACCTTTGACAATTGACAATATCATCTAATATTTCAGTACTCTTTTCAAACTTCAAGCTTCTGTTCAACTAAAAAGTTGACTTATCCAAATCCTTTCTTAAGGAAACAATCTCATATTCTAGCTCTTCGCAATTTTCTTCCTTTTTCTTCAACTGAATTCTCACCACTTCTTCTGTCATTCTTGCCTCTTCTAATTGAAATTTTAGGCTTATGATAATATTTTCTGATTCTTCAAGGCTTTGTGACATTTTGGGTTTTGAATCACGGTCCTCTTATTCATAGTTTTGCATTTTTTCCTTTTGTTTCAAATTCATATTCCTTAGCTTCTTTATTTTTCTTAAGGCACAGATGGTTTCTTCTTCAAGATCCACTTCTCCATCTGTTTCAACGTTTTTCTCTTCTTTTGAATCCATTATTTCTTTCCCTTTGTCTTCATCAATATTTGTTTCGATTTCCATAAAAAGAGTTTCTTCTCTATCACTATTAGAACTGCTTTCACTACTTTCTTCAGACGAGTCACTGACCCCTTTTGAGTAGAGGCTCTTCTTCTGCTTATAAGAGTTCTTCTTCTTTTCATGTTTGTCCTGTTTGTGGCTATTTTTGTGTTGATGATGTTTTCTCTTTACATTATAGTCTTTTTCATTATCACTACTTTCATTTTTCACATATGGACACTTAGCAACAAAATGTCCTACTTTTCCACTGTTAAAGCATTTAAAGGGAAACTTACCTTTGTATTTTCCAGATCCCTTTTTTGGGTTTTTGTTTTCAGAAAATTTTCTTCCTTTGTGTCTGATTCATAGTTGGAACAATCACTTGATTTGTGCTCTTTGTTCTTCATCTTCTTTGAGGCTTTGAAAGTTGCTTCCATATTTTTATGGCTTTTCCTTTTCATTCCTCATTTAATATGTAGTGAGGATCCCATGCAATTCATCCATTTTTAATTGATAAATATCCTTCATTTCCTCAATGGCGAAAACTTTGGCATCAAATATTAATGGGAGTGACCTCAACACCTTTTGCACGATCATTGGTTCTGCAACTATTTCACCAAGTCCTTTTATGGTGTTGACAATTTCATCCACACAAAGGAGATAAGCTGCAACATTTTATTCTTCTTTCATCTTTAGGCTCTCAAACTGTCTTCTATGAGTTTGGAGCTTATCCTTCTTGACCTTGTCATTGCCTTCATAGATATTTTGAAGTTTGTCCCAAATTTATTTCTTTGATTTTCAATGCATTACTTTGACAAACTCTGATTCTGATAGTCTGCACAAGATGGAATTCATGAATTTTGCATCCTTTTCACTAACCTTTTTCTCGACCGTATCTGTTGGTGGAGTTTTTGAGGTTGTATAACTAGTCACGACTGATTTCCAAATATCAAAACTAAGGGTCATTAGATATGTTCAAATCCTTATACTCTAGAAGGCACAATTTGTTTCATCAAACAACATAGTCTTGTTTGTAGAGAAACCTTCCTGATTGGCCATGTGTGCTCTTGAGATATACCTTCCAGTGGTTAGACTGTTTATGAAGGAATCCACTTTGATACCAATTGTTGAGCACACACTTATACTGAGTGGGGGGTGGGGGGGGGGGGGGGGGGNGAATTATTATAAGACTATATTTTTATTTTTAACATTCATAAACCATAATTATGAAATGACATAAATATAAAAACCAGAAGACTCAATATTTAATGTGGAAACCCTTCCAGGAAAAAACCACAAAAAAATATTTTTATTAATTTGTAGGCACCAACCTATGGTTACAAATGTTTGTAGGCATCAACCTACTAGAGACACCAATCCCCACTTCTTTTTGTAGGCACCAACATATATGAGACATCGATCCCCTCTTTTGTTTGTAGGTACCGACCTACATGAGAGGCTAATCCCCTTTGTTGTTTGTAGACATCGACCTATAAGAGACACTAATCACCTCTACTATTTGTAGGCATCGACCTACAAGAGACACAAATCTCCTCTGTTGTTTGTAGGCACCGCCCTATAAGAGACATCAATCCCCTTTATTGTTTGTAGACACCGAACTACAAGAGACATCGATCCCCACAAATGTTTGTTATGTAGGCACCAACCTACTTACAAGTTCTTCATTTTCATTTCCTTCACTGGTCTGCTTGCTGCTTCTATCTTCACCAAATCTTCTTTGTGCTTGTTACTTCTTCTTTCATCAGATATGCTCTACACTCGTTACTTCTACATTTGATGGATCATCTCGGCACTCACTCATTTTTCTTTTGTCAGATCTGATTGACGCTTACTCTTTCCGCTTTCGCTCTACTTTCACCATATCTTTTTGCTTCTAATTCTGCCTTAGATATGACTTTACTCATTTTGCTTGCTAGAATGCCAGATTTATTTGTTAGAACACTAGATATGATCTTCGATAATATTTAATCATCGCTCCTTGAATGATATTCAATCGTTACTCCTCAAATGGTATGCATAAGAATATTACATTTTCACCCACACACATTTTTTCTCATAACCCTCTTCTCCATTTATACTTTACCATAAGTTTTACATGAAAAATCATGTTCGTTTGAAAAGCCACGACTTTTATTAAATAATAATTAATTTCCCCCCTTTTTTAATTTTTAATTTAGTTTTTAACATACCATGGGTAAAATACCACCATGGGTTTTAAATCCATGTGCAAATACTTTAATCCATTTTCATGTTTACTCCACTTTTACATAAACTCCACTTTCACTTTTACCTTTTTTTAATCCACTTTCATGTTTACTCCACTTTTACGTAAACTCCACTTCCACTTAACTTTTCCACTTTTATATTTATTAAAGTCACATTTATATTTGAATACTTACTTACCATTGAAATCAATAATAATAATTTATTCAACAATTACCCAGGTTGGGTGGTCCTAAGAGAGACTTTCCGCAAGTCCCTCACCTCTCCTTTTTCCCCTTTTCCTCAGACATAGGACCATCTGAGGTGTGGGTAGTCTCTGCCTCGTGCCGATCTATCAAAGAGGTTGTAAGTGACTCCACATTCGGATAGTGAGATTCATCCCAATGAACAAATTTTACTTATAACACTCAGTTGTGACTATAGTCGTCAACAACCACAAGAATCTTAATTGAAATGATGCACCATTTGTTGAGAATATCCCAAATTCTAGAAAGATATGAACAAAATATAATGTTTCTTCATTGATTCTCGAAAATTGTTGAAATAGTAGCTAGGCTATGCCTTGCAGATGCTATAATCAACTAGGTGACACTATATGACATTTTCACAGGGTAGGGTTAGTCAAAGAACCAAGAGGCACAAAAAACACATGCAATTGTGACACTTGCAATAAGAATCACTTGTGATGCAAACAAACTTAACAAGACAATTTCCATACTCAATCATGATTGCAACATGAGGTGGACCAAAACAATAGGTAGTCAGAGACGAATCGCCCATTCAAACAACAAATGATCAATGATTGAAAACCAAGAGAACATGATCATTAAGCAAAGAAATTGAAATAATTGATTTGTAAAAATTTAGGATGAGGGGCCCTATGATGGTGGACTTGGGGTGTTGTTGAGGCTTCAACAATTGGTGACACATTGGATGAGGCTAAAACCTCTACTGGTCCTCCATGAATTATGAGCATAAAATGTAAATGATCACATTTTTACCTTTAGGGTCATTCAATAATAAGAGTGAAATATGTACCTAAAGCCTTCCATCGCAGTGGATTCACTGATGATGCTTGTATGCCAACTAGTGGAGATCCTTTGTTGTGTTCAAAGGGTGAATGAAGAAGAAATTTGTTTCCTTAAATTGCCTTGAAAATCCAGGATGACATGTTCATCATAGGGATGATATAGATTTGAGATATAAATGATTTTCACTAGCCACATATATATTATCCCTCAGGTGTTGCTCCATTTCCTGCGAGTGTCGATAGCCCTGATGGAGTCACAACATCATCACAAAACTTTCTCCTCTGCTAGAAAGAATCCATATCCCTGTCAGAGATATCTACATGCCCCCTAATTTGATTGTTCTTCCTTTCCAATGCCTTCATGATTAATTTAATATATGCTTAGCATCCGGTGGATGGGGGAAGGAATGACCTTTTAAAAAAAAATCCTAATAGGGGATTATTTCCATCTATTGGTATTTGTCTTATATATTTATTGTAATTGGAAAATAAGAATAATCTCTTTTGCTTTTCATCCCGTAGACTTCAACGTTTCACCCTTCATGTGAACAACTTCTTAGTGTATGAGTTTATCCCTTATCACATGAGCCTTTCTCGCTAGCCAACACATAAGGATAACCACTAATTAGTCATTATGTTAGGCCATGGCCCAATCATCGTCACACTATTTTAAAGAATCCCCAATTTATCTTTAGTATGGCCCTTTAGTTCAACTCGTAAACCGAGAAAGACATGTAGATTTCTTTAGGCATGTTTTTTTGTGCATGGTGTTGCCAAAGTGAGACAAATAGAGATTAGAAACATGTGTACCATCAACCAAAATCACCGAGTTCAAAGCAAATGAATTGAAAATGTAGGTTGTCTTCAGGGGAAGAAATATTGTCAAATAAAACCTTGCAATTGCATTCATATGCAAATCAAACCTTTAGTAAACAATGAATAAAGATAGGCAGTAAGGAAAATATTTTGAAGAAAAAATCATGAATGTTAGCTCTGCATGTGGTTTAAAAAATTCATGTGTCTTAACACAACAAGTATTCATGCAACCTCTTTAAAAGACTAATCCATATGAAAAATGAGACATATAGTGACTCATCTAAATGGGATTCAGTGTTAGGATATTTGAGAATGAAATTTCAATTATGATTTCTCAAATCTTGCTATCTCATCCTTATGGCCTTGTGTTCCAATAAAGTTATGAACTGAGTAATGCTTCCTTTTCTTTTTCTTTTACATATTTGATCTATTCCTACATTATCCTTATGCTTGAGGAATCTGTGCTCATTCTCTGACTCACCGAGGCCTACAAATTAATCTAAAGCATAAACATGCCCACATTATAATTGGTTCAAGTAAAGTGTGTGATATCAATTGAACACTTGTACCTATTTAAGAAAATCATTTAGGACATAAAACTAGTTTTACTTGTCTTAGGAGAAATGAAAGGAATTAAGATAAAAATTTGCAGAAAATTTCAAAGCAAGATTGATTTTTTTTTTTGTAAATGAAATTTCCCAAGCACTATGCCCCATGGATATATGATTTTTCTAGGGTTTTTTTTCATTTCTCAATCTCTATCCTCCTTTCCTTAGGTAAGAAAAATTCCAATGATTGGTACCTTCATACAGGGCATTCAAAACATAAGACTGTGATAGGTCAATGTGATATGCTAAAGACAATGAATCATTCCAACAACCAATCCTATGGTCTGCTTATTTAATCAATTTACAAACAATTTTTTTTATATCCTTCAAATTCATCCTAATTTAACCAACTTTTAGTGTAATATAATTTGATTAAGAAACAAGGATGACTAAGACATCCTCCCTTGAAGGACACACTGAGAGAGGTTTTATTGCATAAATGAATAATTAAGCCTATAGTTGGGTTTGCATGTAACACTCAATGGGAAGGTAAGGCTTGAATTAATAAAACCCCATATTTGCTTGGATGCCTCAAATCTAATCTTTAATCTTACTAATTTCATGTCACCAAGGTCCCAACAGAAAAAGGAGGGTCAACTACCTTGAATCTTATTTTGTTGGCAAAAATATTATGAGAAAAAGATGACTCTAAGTATGATGATCGATTTCCTGCTCTCGAGTGATGCTTACTAAAACAAACTTTTCCACCTACTAGTATATTTATTTGACTATGCATGACAATTGGTTGTAGATCTGGTTTCACCTTCTCTCAGGTTTCTAAAATCTTACTAGAGGTGTTGCAATATTCATAGAGTGATCCATAACATGTATCTCTTGCAAGAGGTTGGTGCTCTTGAAGTTTAATGTTTTCAAGCTAGAAATGGTCATCAAAGTTAAATCTCCTACTAACACCTTCTCTGAGATGGAACAAGGAGGTTTATGAGAAAATATGTCCTCTTTTGTGTCTCCAGTCTTCTCATAATCTTCAATGGAGAATGTAGGTATTGTGTCTTTCAACAATGACCAAGTTATCAAATATTCAACAGTATTAGGCCTAGGAGTTTGTTGATGTATTTTCCTATTAAGGAAAAGAGACAAACTCATATGGTGTTCTTATGGAAATCCAAAGGCACCATCTTCATTTTTAAATAGGCGGTTCTCCTCTATTTCTCACTCATATAATAATTATGTCACTCATTGATATATGTTTTTATCATTCACATACTTACTGCTTGAGAGTGGAACATGAAAGACATAGATTCAAAATATAGAAATTTAAATCATGAAGAAAGAACAATCGTTTCTACTATTATACCACATCCAATATCATGGCAAGATACAACAACATATCTGAAGCAATAAAACACAACAAAGAGTACAAAAAATGGTCATTTTTCAAAGAACTTTAAATGATTTAGCAACATTCATATCATAGGGATGTAAAGGAAACTCATTCTTGAGATTTCATGATTAAATAGAAGTATGAAACCATAATAGTTATGAGCCCCCAAGATAACTCTCTGTGGGATTTCAAAAAATAAGTACAAATTGATTGTTCAATATCAAATAAAATGTGTACAATAAATTGGCACTACACAATATTTGTGATATTTATATGAGAAATAGAAAATGAATTCTCCCTAGTGGGATGAGATGGGGATCCCATGGACCATATATTAAGTAGAGGCAACCTGGAAGACAAAAAAGGGGTAGTCAGAAATCAGTCTTGTAATCAACAATACTCAAATGAAAAGATTGTATGATTTGCAAACTGAAAAAGAAGAAAAGCAAGGGTAATTCTTGAAACAAAGCTTGTACTCACAAAAATGAAAGTAGAGAATGGTCCTTGAGGTTGTTTTTTGTCATTATTTAAATAAGAGGGAGCATCTCGAGTGAAAATATCATAAATGTTTCCTTGATCTTCAAGATTACAGTGGATTAGCGATTTTTGTTAACACACATTTTATCCATTCTTAGATATATTCACGTAGTGGTGCTACAATTATGTCTTATTTTACCTTAACTATGAACAACCCATCCTTAATGTTCTTCATCATGTCTCGTTGTTGTTGTACTATGGATGATTGATCTTCATTCTCATTCACAAAATTGACCAACCATCATCGGCTATCTTCTTCTTGAAAGTTTGCGAGGTCATCAAATTCCGTTCCTCTACGACCCTTAGTACACCCAATTATTTTTCCACTTGATCCTTATTTAACAACATTGAGTCCTTTATCAAAAGGGGACCTTCTAGTTCCTTTATAATATAAAGAACTTTTAAAAATAGCACACTCTTATTTTCCATCAAAGAATCACAGGTGTATTAAGCCCTAGACAAAGCCCCATACAAATCCCATGTGATTTATAAAACTCCTTATTGAATTATTACATTTTTGTGTTATATTTGTATCTAGGCTCTGAACCCATTCATCGCACTCTTTCATTATAATTGTACCCTTTGTCTTATATATATATATATATATATATATATATATATATATATATATATATATGAGACAAAGGAGACCTAGTCTTAGGATCATCTTATGTCATCTCATATTGTATTATGAATTAGATATATTATAAAAGGAGTTTCCCTCCTTGAAGTGGACTGTAATCTTTGACTTTTAATCATTTTTTAAGGCGTTGAATCATAACATTTGGTATCAGAGCATTGATCCTAGGGTTTTTCTTCTCAAAGAAATTCATCTTAGAATTTTCACTATAACTTTGTTTTGAGACGATTCATACAAAAACCTCAGCGGTTATTTAGACTACATTTTCAGGTATCTGTGGTAGAAATTTCAGTTTCTAGGTCATTACAATTTCAGAGATACACCCTATGGAATATAGGGTTTTTGACTAGTCCTATTACTAGTCTCAAACAAGTGTTAAGGGTAAAATCATCATGTATTATTCAAAGAGAATCCAAATTTAGTGAGACTAGTTTCATTTGAAATAGGACATTCCTTAGTATTTTTGGTACAATTTTTAGATCTAGATATCAAAAATTGGACACATGGCATTCTGTACAAGTTCTCTCTCTAGAAAAGTCCAAAAAGCAGCAAGGTTTGGAAAAGTTATCATAACTTTCACTTGGCACATCAAATTTTGGCTAGACCTATGGAATTATAGAGAGGACATATCATAGTACTACAGGCTAAAGTTTTGTACTCATAAGGGTCAAAATTGCAAAAATACATTAGAAGGAAGGTCAGCCAGGGGGACAGACTCCAAATTAAGGGTTTGAAAGGTACACAACTTACAATTTGCATAACTTTTTATTGGAAGATCTATTTTGGGTGATTCAAAATTTGTGATAAAGAGGAAAAATAGGAGAATTAGTATTTTTTCACATGGCTCCAAGGGATCCTCCAAAAATTACTTCACCCACTAAACCTCTAGAAATCTCAACCATGAATCAAGCGGAAATCCAAGAGATTTATAATTAGATGGACATGAATATCAATGAAAGTAGGGAACAAATGGAGAAGATTATGTATGAAAATAAAAAATAAATACAAAATTCCATGAAGGAATTGAAAAATTCTATTTCTTCCATGTTCTTTTAAGCTCTAGATGAGAGACTCCCTAAAGGAGATACCAAAATGCAAGGAACTCATGAAAATAAAGGTAATATTTAGGTTAAACAACCTGTTGATACTAAGAAAATTTCAAGTGGATTTGAATCTAATAGTGAAGTTAATTAAGGTGGGGGTCCTAAATTCAACTCTCCCAAGATTGAATTAAACAAGTTTGATGGAATGGAGGTCTTTACCTGGGTGAACCAAATAGGACAATATTTTGAATTGCATAATATTATGGATGATAAGAAAGTGACTCACATAACAACTTTGAACTTTGAGATAAAACCATATCAATGGTATCAATATGTAGTTAAAATAAATCCCCCTTTTTATCATTACACTTGGGGTCTATTTACAACATACTTATAAGAACAATATGGGAAAGTTTGGTAACATGATTAATTTAGTCAATTGACAAGAATCAAGCACTTAGATGCTATTGAAGATTATAATTCAGAATTTCAGGTATTGGCCACAAAAGTGGATGACATAAGTGATGAACAATTGTTGCAAGCTTACATGGGTGGATTAAAAGAATACATTAAGCATGAGCTTTTCTTAAAACATCCTGCAAACATTATGGAAGCTATGCATTCTGCTCATCATATTCCAACCAAGAATAAGGCTACACACAAGTCTACCATGGGATCATACACACAAAGCAAAGAGTGTTTTGGGGTTCATAAGACAATTGCACCTCAAATAAAAAGGTTGAAACCTCAACAAATGGATGAAAGAAGAGAAAATGGAATATGTTTCAATTGTGACAACAAGTACGAGAAAGGGGATAAATGCAGTGAGAATAAATTATTATAGATAGACAATGAAGAGGAAGAAGATCAAGAATAAGAACCATCATAAGATCTAGAGCTAGAAGAGACTACTCCAATGATATCTTGTCATGCATAGGTTGACATCAGTACTCGACAAACCCTCAAGATAGAAGGATATATCAAAAAGAAAAAGGTAACAACATTGATTGATTTTGGTAGTACCCATAACTTCATCAATTGAAAATTATAAAAATATCTCAATTTCTTTGTATATCCAACACTAGATTTTCAAGTAATGATTGCATATGGATGTACCATAAATTGTTCTAGGAAGTTCCATAGTACTAATCTCAATATGGGGGAGTATTTATTGGATAGTCCCATGATTTCCATACAAATGGGTGGTGTTGATGTTGTATTAGGGGTCCAATGGTTACAATCATTGGGAACAATGGCCCTTAATTTTCAAGATATTTTCATGAGATTTTCCTTAGAAGGAAAGGAAATTGAGTTGAGAGGTATCCAAGGGAAACCCTCTAAAGTGATAATCTCTAAAAGCATGACAAAATTACTCAAAAAAGGACACCATGGTGTAATTGCACAATTGAGCTCAATAGATGTTCAAACATCTATATCCTATTCTCCAATATATCTCCAAAAAGTTATCAAAAATCATTCAAAGGTATTTGGAGAGATTCCTAAGGGTATTCCACCTACTCAAGATCATTCCCATGCTATTCATATGTGACAAGGAAGTGTACATTTAGTCTTCCATGTTTTTTGCTTAAAGAAGATAACCAATGACAAGATCCCAATGTAAACTATTTTATCAGATATAAATGGAGAAGGGAAAATCATACTAGAACTAAAAACAATCCTTGAAATAAGGATTAAGAAGTTGCAAAATTGAGCAATTACTGAGTACCTCATCAAGTGGAAGAACCTACCGATGAAAATAGCGACACTAGAAGATGATTTCTTCATGCATACACACCCGCAGTTGTCAAGTGTTGAGGACAACACATGTTTGAAGGGGAGGGGCATAATAAACCCTAGAGAAAGCCCCATACAAAGTCTGTGTGATGTATAAAACCCCTTATTGAATTATTACATTTATTGTATTATATTTGTCTGTAGGATCTAAACCCGTTCATCGCACCCTTTGTCTCCTATATATATACCAATGAGATCTAGTCTTAGGATCATATTATCTCATCTCATATTATATTCTAAATTGGATATATTGTAAACCCAGGTTTCCCCCTCGAAGTGGACTATAATCATTGATTTTTTTATCATTTTTTAAGGCATTGGATCATAACAAGGTGGCACTCAATTTTTTAAGAGTGTCTATTCTCCCAAGCCATTCATCATGTATTTGCTTCAACCTACTTTTAGAAGGGAGGTCCTACTTTCGCCTTATATATTCATCCATGTTGGATATTCTATCCATAAAATTGCTTACTGAATTCTTGTAGAAATGCTCATCATTTCGCCTATCCTCTTGTATATATTTACTAAGGGTGTGAATCCTTCAAACTATGACACCATTTTTGACAACGATTTCCCAAGATCCCTGCATAATGCTAAGTCTTTTATCAATATTTTCAGCTATATATCTCCTGATATCGATGATCAGTTTTGTGACTTTAGTGATTTTGGAGCTTGATCCAACCATTTATTTAGGGACCTCCTCAAGAACCATCATATCTAATGGTTCTACAAATAATGGATTTGGGCTAAGGGAAACTTCAAGTTCTCTTACTCTCTTTTTCAATCTCTCATTCTCTATCTCCTGCTTTATTATCAAGTGAGCTAGAGCCTCACCAGTAGCCTGATGGAACTTGAGAACCCTTAAATGTTTCAAGCCATCAACTACAATTTCAAAGCTTCAGTTTCCCATCACCTTTTTATTCTTCGTATTAACTCTTTCTATATGCAAATTCTTGGACTATTTGTTATATTTGGCATGATGAAGAGTGACATATTCTTCCTAAAAAATAGTTGGACCCTCATGGGCCAAATCCTTTTCTATGAACTTTCTCTCTGTTATTTTTATTGCAACCCATGTGGGCATGTTGTTAACTTCATCAATTTCCATGTTGGTTGTGTTCAATTCTAAACCACTTGGGTCTGGAGTAACACCTT
The DNA here is from genome assembly GCA_032191745.1 of Picea mariana. Classification (NCBI taxonomy): domain Eukaryota; kingdom Viridiplantae; phylum Streptophyta; class Pinopsida; order Pinales; family Pinaceae; genus Picea; species Picea mariana. Next base: position 178,660 of record JASDQU010103104.1, on the reverse strand, counting down.
CATCTGGGTTCCTTTTTCTTTTGGGGACATTGGTAACTGTGTGTGTTGCCTCCAATTAGTATCACAAGGAATCCTCACCATATCCATCACAGGCACATCCCTAATTGTTTTCTTTTTTCACTCGTACTAATATTTTGATCCTTATGGTTTGAAGAGGAGATTTTATGGGAGTGATGCGCTAAGACACCTTCAAAGTTGGTTGTGGATATTCCCCTTTGTCTATGGTGTGGCTGCTTATTTCTTTCTAGGGGAGATATATCCATGGCACCAATGTTTGAACTTACCCTAGTATGTTCATCTTCATGAGAAGGTTGTTACTTCTTTTTGGTAATAAATTTTCTCGGGCTAGTTTTCACCTTAGCCTTGACACGTGAGTCTTCAATTTCGTCACCCCATTTTGAAATTTCTTGCACCTTATTGAAGATGGAGGAATAAATGATTAATACCATATGGGCCACAAAAATACCTTCCAGATCAAAGGCACTGATGGCTTCTGCTTCTTTCATATTAAAGGATTTGAAATCCTTCCATTTAGGTGAGACTTGAGGAGGTTTTGACTGAAATATCGACAATTTTAAATGTCATGGGAATAAATTTACTCTTTCTCTTTTTATCAAAGAACATGGACCAAGTCATGTACTGTCTACACAAATCATACACCAAAAATATATCACACACGAACCTGGGAAGAAGAATGGGTTTACCTTTGAAGCCAATAAGCCTTATGTTTGTGAACTATTCTTCAAACACACACACTTCTTTCCCCTTGAGCAAATCCAAGGCCGCTTTTGTAACCTTGGTCAGTTCAGTCCCTACGAGCATGCTTTTTCATTCCTTGATGAAGGAATCTTCGATTTGGTAAAAATAAAATGGTTCCTTGTGCTTCCATAGTATAGGATACCTGATGAGTCTCATTATTGTCCATTCTAAAGGCTCATATTTGACACATTTTTCCATCACAAAATGACTTGATGTTTTTCTTTTGACCATATTTAAGCATCAATCATGGGTATTTTGTATGTTTCTTAATGAATGCATGATGAGGTATATTTTTGTGTATAATATACCTTTTTTCACCAATGTTTTTGTCAAAAGACATGTATTCCACCAACTAGGTCAAATTGTAGGAGTCAAAGGTGCCAACCTCCTAGAAACAGAGGATTTTATCTCCCTCAAGGAGCTTCCAGCCAAATATCAAGGGAAATTGTCCCTACCTACCTCCAAGAGTTCTCCTTATGCATTAATGACCACTTCTGATCAACAATATTTGAATATACATGTGTAAAGGGATGAGATACCTCATTTACCCATCTCTCTCCTTGATTTAGGAAAGGATGTCAAACTCTCTAGCTATATATAGACCTCTAGTATAGGAGAGATATATAGAGAATTTTGGAGAATCATTGTGTGGAGATTTTGTGAAGACTTGTATTGAGAACTCAAAGCTTTCCTACTCTTGATGTATTACTGATATTTATGAAATAAATATGGTTTTTATTTCATTATATTAAAGTTTCTTTTAGGGTCCTTGTGCTTCTTGGGTAGGGCCCATCCAAGAGGGATGAAGGACCCTGTTACCATTTCTATAGTTTTCATGCATGATTAGAAAATATTTCATTCTCTTTTGAAGTTTAATATAACGTTGCATAATTTATTCTAGATTTTGTCAAGGTTATCACAGGTTATCTAGTCTCAACATGCATCCTGTAGAAATGTTCAATAGCCTCTTAGATAAACCCTAGGTGCCTCCCAAGGTAAAAAACCTCAGATTCACTTCATTTGTTTATAGTCTATCTTTGTTCATGCTTTTAAAGAGATGCACTGCCTTTTTAGACTCTTTTTTGCTTTCTGTAGGAGTCTCATGTAGAAACTGCATAGTTCCTGTAGATATCTCATGTAGGTCTGTTTTAGCTTCATATTTTGACTTAGCTTAATTTTATTTTCTTGAAAGAATCAATAAACAATAAAATGACATTTATATTGATATTGATCAAAGGGTTATATTTTTTTATTCATGCATTAGTGTAGCTTTACTTCTATTACCACTTTTTGTCATAGATTAGATTGAACATTGTTTTACTTCAATTTAATATTCTTGATTCAATATTATTTAATGTATTTAGAACAATTTGTTTTCATGCATTATATATTAGCTTCACTTTCATATTCATGTGTTTCCTTCCAACAATCAGTTCAGAGATGCTTTCTATCATTTAATTTTCCTGCACATTTTCAACCTTTGATCAATATCAAACCTTTGCTACTGACAATTGCATGTTGCAAATATAGTGCATAACACCTCCTAAGTTTGTACGAGTAGGAAACCAATGGTACAATAAATCATTGTTGTTATTCCCGGGATTGTCACTTTTTGGCGTCGTTGTCGGGGAGGTGCCGAAGTCTGCATTTTTTTTTTCCTTTTTTTTTTTTTTCTGGTGTGTGACCTGAAGAAATAAAAATGATACCTCAGTCACAAGACCAAATTCACTATAAAATTTCTGTAGTGTAACAACCTAAGTGATTTCACTTCATGTGAGTATTTATAATATCCTTGTCACACTCTCTTTTTTCATTATATATAAGAAAAAAAAAAAAAACAGTTTTTCACTTTCTTTTGATTTCATGAATGAACAGAACTAGAGATAGGGAAATATTTTTTTTACCAAAAACTCCAACCACAAAAACATATCCAAGCAATCCAAAGATCGGTGTTGAAACACTAGAAAGTTTCTTGGAAAGGGAAGCTAGATAATTTGAAAATATTTCAGAAGAGAGTCAATCCTCACCTCGTGCCATGACCGGTGAAGAAGAAATATTTGAGTTCCCTATTCGAGAATCTAATGGAGAAGCCAAGATGAAAAATATTAATTCTTATGCCTTACCTCATTTTCATGGGCCTGTCTATGAAGATCCTGAAACTTTCTTGTTTGAGTTTGTATTTATATGCAGGACATATGATTATACCACTGATAAACAAAAGCTCAAACTTTTTCCTTCTACCTTGAAGGATTTAGCTATAAGATGGTTTATGAGCTTGGAGGGAAATAATATCACAACTTATGATCAAATGAAAAACACCTTCAACAAAATATACAGAGACTATCATAGATCAAGAGATGCAAGGGATGATATTTTCAGAATGACACAAGGACCTGATGAATCTCTAGAATACTTTAAAGAGAGATTTTCGCTAAGCTATAAGAGAGCTCAAAAAATCACTCTAGACAAAGACTCACTCAAGATTGTCTTAATGAGGGGAGTAAGAGGAGATCTAATGGAAACATTGAATCTCCTATCCAATGGAGATATCTATCAGTTAGTGTTAGCGATATTTCTTGTCTTGGGCCGAGGGTACCCCGGTCTGCAGGATGAATGGGAAACACCCAAGCGCAGCAGCAGAAGGATCTCTTTTCCAGTTACGAGTCAAGCGAGCGGGTAAGGTTTCGTTGTCGGCATCCGAGATCCATCCACGAAGCAGATCAACGGTCATCGGGATTTCGGGGCTGCTAAGTTACCCGATATATAGCGTAGGAGAAGGTGCCTATATTTTAAAACTAAGTCTGGGTTGTCCGATCCATTGACGCATGGCGCAAGATCTGGTCACATCGGCATATCGACATTCGGGAGTTCGAGGGGTAAAATTCCCTCATCATTTCACATATCGAAAATCTGAACCCCGAAATGCCGATAAGCGATCTTCAAATTAGCTGAGCTCACGGTCTTAGCGCCAGGTCACATCAAGCGAGCCTGCAAATGGGGGCAACCCCCTTTATAATAGCGTACTATTTGGGCCGTTCATTTGAGGGACGCGCGATGCACATCCGTGTCACGTCGACATTCGGGATTTCGAGGGCCAAGCGCTCCTCGTCACTTCACTTCTCGAAACCTTGAACCCCGAAATGCTGATAGCTCCCAGAATCGGGCCAGTGGTTTTGGCGCCTGGTCGTAAAGGAACAAGCCTAGAGGAGGGGCGCTAATGTTTATCATTTGGCCACTCGGGTCCCAAAGCGCCGAATTGAGTTTCATAGGGGGGACATTGTGTTCTCCAGACGCTGATTCGACGTGATCTAAATCCTGGTACTTGCTGGGAATGGATGAAGAAGAGAGAGGGTGGTTGAAGCCTCATCCCACCCATTAATTGCAAGGCATGGAGGGTCTGGCAAGTAGTCTGCTCAAGAGGGTCCTGTGTACCCATTTTTCCAGAGAAGCCATGCCCGAGTTCTCGACTAATCGAAGGAAGTCTGCACACGCTAGCTCGGCACTTAATGGATCAGCTACTCCCCTTGCTGGATCCACACGCAGTTAAGATGGCATCTGTCATAGGCGCATGATAGTCCAGTCTGCATGCGCAAACTGTCAGAAGACATGCAGGCGCAATGTTTTTAATGCAACGTCTTGTTTTTGCTGCTATTGTTGTTTTGAGCATATGTAGGCGTTTTCGCCATTTTTGTAAGGTTCGATGGTTGAGCTGCGCTCCTGACTGTAAAGTTTCCGAGGAAGCTCTGGTTATGTATTTTGATTTGAGACTATCAAATTAATGAAAGTCAACTTCTCTTTCCTTTTTATTTTGTTTGTTAGCTATTTAAAACACTCGGAATTGGAGGATCCAGTCGAGGGTCGCATATTGTAGGATGACGTATGGTTGGTCACTGCAATCTCTGCACCAGTATTAAGTAGTCTCCCACGTTCTCTTTTTCATCTTACACTAAATCATTCAGAACTGGAGGATCCAGTCGAATGGTTGTAGCTGCATAGTATGATAGGTTTGATCAGTGTGCAGTTATCACTATGTTGTTTAGGCACATTTTAGTGTCTTGTTTTTCTTTCCCGAGTAGCTGGAAGGCCTGATGCCCAGAGCAGCCTCCTCTCTTTTCTCCCTAGTCTTCCCTCTACTCTCGCTTTAACTCAAATTCCTGACTGAAGTTAGTAATGGCCCTCACTTTCCTGTGCATTTCTGGCCTAGTTTTCTGAGCTAAATGATACTGTTCTGAGTTCACTCACATCCGATCACCCCATTGAAAACAAAATCATGACATAAGCTGATGGGCGTCGGGCTCTGCTCCTGCTGCAATCCAGGGGTGACTTCCGTCACAGTTAGAATATGATGAAATCAAAAGAATATTCAAGAACCACTCAAGGTCCTCCAAAAATAAAGGTAGAAGCAACGGAGGTTTGGCATCTCAGTCTTCTAACCCTACAACTCATAAATAATGAATCAAGAGGATTAATAGAGCACATGAAAACTGATATTTTACACTCTTTATCCATGCAAATGGATACCTTGCACATAAAAAGGAAATAAGAGAAAGTAGAGAAAGCATTGGCCATCTATTGTCCCAAATGCACTAAAAAGCATCTTAGAAATGAGTGCCCTTTAGAACTTATAGATGTTTGTGGTATTTTTACCCAACTAACAAATTTCCTTATTTTCTAGGATTGAAAGCTACATTTCAAGGAGCATAGGAGAATGTGAAATCACTATACTTCATTGATCAAATGAGGCTTGGAGCACCACGACCTTTCCAAATAGGTTTGAACTTAAATCCTGTTAAAAAAATTAATGCATGTAATTCTCAAATATATCCTCAACCATGGTATAACCCATCACCTTGGACAAATCCAAACCCTTGGCAGTACCAAGGGCCTCCAACTCCTCCTCCATACCGAACTTTTCATAGAATTCCAAAAAATCAATGGAAACAACCTCCACAAGGATGGAGGCCAMAAAAAAATCAACCTACATTATTTCCTCCTCCTCAACCTAACAACACTACTCAAAAAAATGTTATATGCAAGACATATGATTGAGTTTGTCCTGCATATGTCCTGGGCTTGTYTATGAAGATCCTGAAACTTTCTTGTTTGAGTTTTTAGTTATATGCAGGACATATGTCCTCCTCCTAACAAATCTCAGMTATCTTCTCAATCTGCTCCAAATCCAAACAACGAGCAAGTTCAACCTGTATACAACAATGATAGAACTTATCAGACTTATTCTATGGAATTACAAGAGATAAATATCAAATTAGAAAAAAAAATTGCAACAAAAACCTGAGATCATAGGGAATGCAGAATATGAGAAAGAAGATATTACTTTAGCTCAACCACAAACCCCTCCTTACCCTAAAATATTACAAGAAAAGAAAGCTTGTACATATGAGGAAAAATAACTTGTGGAGAGCTTAAGAATTTGTGCATATAGATACTTCTCTTACAAGCTCTTAAGAATATGCCCATTTTCAACAAATATATTGAGGGAGAATGAATTAGAAGAATAGGGAGAAAAATAAAATATGCTCCTACTATAAATTTCATAGGACAATTAGTTGAACTTATGCTTGGGAAGTTGATTGTACCTAAATACTTGGATCCATGGAGTCCCTTAGTAAATGTGCATATTAATAACACCCTGGTCCAGAATATTGTTATTGATCTAGGATTTTATATCAATGTTATGACTAAGGATACTATGCTAAGACTCAACTTTCATATATTTTTGAGAGATATCCCAATTGTCATGCAAATAACAGACATATATGTAGTCAAACCCGAGGGCATGTTGGAAGATATCATAATCTCCATCAATTCTTGGGAGTACTTGATTGACTTCCTAGTCCTTCAACCCAAGTCTCAATATAATGGATATCCTCTCATTTTGGGAAGGCCTTGGCTAGACACAACATATGCATACATTTCCTATAGAGCAGACGATATGACTATCATTGATGACTTATCCCAAAAGAAGATTGTTCTTTACCCTCCTGTACAACCTTTGATAATAAAAAACTTGCCTATGTGGATAGTAGAGGAAGAAGACCTGACACAAATAACTGCATATCCCATCTATACAATAAAAACATCCTTGACTGATATTACAATTCATGAGGACACTTTCCTTGAAAATTTTCTGCAAAATCAATATCCAAATGATGTGAAAATAGAAGGGATAAATGGTGATAACAAATCTAAAATTTCTACTGAAAATAGCAAAGAATTATGAATAGAATTGTTCACTACTAAAATAGAAGATCCAAATGTCAAAACCATAGAGATCATCCCCACAAAAACACTCAAAATCAACAATAAACTTACTAGTCATCAAGAACAAAGGCTATTAGATGTACTGAAAAGAAATTTTGAAGCTTTTGCATGGGATTATAAAGACATGAAAGACATCCAACCTTCTATTTGTACTCACCATATTTACATCAAGGAGGAATACAAACCTATTAGGCATCCCCAAAGAAGGATGAACCATGCAATGAAAGCCATAGTTGAACAAGAACTTCAAAAGTTGCTTGATGTCAGATTCATATATCCTATTTTAGACAATGAATGGGTCTCTCCTCTAGTTATTGTCCCAAAGAAGAATGGGAAGTGGACGATATGTGTGGATTATCGAGAGTTAAATAAGGATACCAGAAATGACCATTCCCCCCTATCTTTTATTAACCAATTTTTGGATGTCGTATCCAAGAAGCAATACTTTTCATTTCTGGATGCTTTTAGTGGATACAACTAGATTCACATCTCATTAGGATCAAGACAAGACCACCTTTACTTGCCCCTGGGGTACATTTTCATACAAAGTGTTACCTTTTAGTTTGTGTAATTCCCCAACCACTTTTCAAAGAACAATTCTCAACATCTTTTCAGAACTCATCCATGATAAAGTTGAGATCTATATGGATGACTTTACCCCTTATGGAAATTCATTTGATGAAGCCTTGGAAAATCTAGATAAGGTTCTCCAAATATGTAGAGAAATGAATCTATCCTTTAGCAATGAAAAATGTAATATGATGATGAATGAAGGGATTGTTTTAGGACATCATATGTTCTCTAGAGGGATTGAAGAAGACAAACATAATATCAAAATCGTCATTTTACTTCCTACCCCTTTGAAACCGAAAGATGTAAGAAGCTTTCTTGGGCATCCAAGATACTATAGAAGGTTCATCAAGGATTTCAGTAAGATATCCTCTCCTCTCTTTACCTTTCTGTCCAAACATGTAGATTATTGTTGGACCCTGAACTGTCAACAAGATTTTGAGACAATAAAAGAAAAACTGTCAATTGTTCCTGTATTACAAGGTCCCAATTGGGCTCTTCCATTTCACATTCACACCGATGCATTAGAAAAAGTTGTAGGAGCAGTCTTAGGAAAAAATGAAGACAATAAAACCTATGAAATCTATTTCATAAGTAAAAATCTGGTTGGTGCAGAGATCAACTACATTGTTACAGAGAATTGTTTTTTAGCAATTGTCCATGCTCTCAATAAATTCAGACATTATGTTACAGGGTATAAATTTTTTGTACATACAGATCATGCTTCCATTAGATACTTGATGAATAAACCTAATATTAATGGTAGGATGATTAGATGGTTTATGTTATTAAAACAATTTGATCTAACAATTCTTGATAAGCCTGGAAAGAAAAAATGTAGTGGCAGATTTTTATCCAGGTTGACTAGCCCTAATGAAGAAGGCATGATCGATGACCGATTTACATATGAGCACTTATTTTCCATATCAATTTAAACCCCCTATTTTTCTGATATAGAAAATTATCTAACAACAAGAAAGTTCCCTCAACATTTCTCCTACAAGGAGAGATGCAAGATTGTCTCGAAAAGTTCATCCTACACTGGGGTTGCATGATATTTGTTCAAACTTTTCCCAGACTATATTTTTAAGAGATGCATAAGAGAAGATGACGTGCATGATATCCTACATGCTTGTCATGATGAACCATGTGGAAGTCATTATACATCCAAGCCGAAAACTTATAAGATCTTACAAGCTGTATATTATTGGCTAACCCTACATAGAGATGCTCAACAATACACTTCACATTGTGATGAATAACAAAGAATGGGGAAACCAATAAGGAGGAATTAGATTCCTTTAAAGCCCCAAGTATCATTGGAACCATTTGAAAAATGGGGCATGGACTTCACATGCCCAATTGATCCTCCATCAGGAAAAAAGAAACACATATTGGTGTGCACAGACTATCGAACACAATGGGTTGAAGTAAGGGTAGTGAAGGATGCCACATAATGAAATGTCATTGCATTCCTCCAAGAATGCATATTATTAAGGTTTGATTATCCACGGGAGATAGTCACAGATCAAGGCCCTCAATTCACATCAAGACTTATTGAAGAGATCATGAAGGAACACAACATCCACCACTGAAAGTCAACACCCTACCATCCTCAAGCAAATGGGCAAGCCGTGGTCACAAAACGAGAGCTAGAAAACATCCTCACCAAAAACATGAGCATGAACAAGAAATATTGGTCAAAGAAGCTCACATAAGCAACATTGACATACAACATTGCATGGAAAAATACCACATGGATTACTCCTTTTGAATCAGTCTATGGTAAGAAATCTATGCTCCCTATTGAATTTGAATATCATACATTGAGAACAACAACTGAATTAGACATGAATTTGCAGTCAACACAAAGAGAAATATTGAGCCAACTGAATGCCTTAGATGAGTACAGGATGAAATCCATCTTCAACACTGAAGTAGTTCAACAACAAAGAAAATACTGGCATGACAAAAAGATTGAGTATATGAAGTTCAAAGAAGGGGTTTGGGATTTGTTATATGACTCAAGGTTTTATGACAAGGTGTCTAGGATCCTACATTATTGGAAAGTGTTATGACAATGGTTCAGTGCAAATCAAAACCATTGATGAAGAAGGAATATCCCTACTGGTGAATGGATTCAAAATAAAGAATTACAATAAGCCCCTGACAAAAGAACAAATCACAACAACAAGGAGGAAGAAAAATTTAGATGTGATTGACAGCAGAAATGCTCTCAATCCATCCCAATAAAGAGATATGAAAAAAAAAGTATAAAAATCCTAGACGAAAACCTTCCAAAGGCATCTAGGACAGATCTAAGGGTAAAAACCTCCAATGGAGGTAGTCTCAAATTTGAATAATAAATGGATATCCTCATCAAGAAATCCTATCAAAGGCTTGGTGATGCAAGAAATTGGTGAAAACCAGTGATGACACTTCTACCTTGAGAAAAACAAAAACAAAAAAAGAAAAAAAAGAAGAGAAAAAAAAGAAGAAAGAAAACAAGAAAAGGAAATTTTTGTACTAACATTTTGTTTTTGCAGGTACCAAGAACTTCATTACTGCAACCATCTGCACCAAAATAAAATCAAAACTCAATAAAAAGAAAAATCAATAAGGAAAATACACATTCTCAAATTTCCATCAATTATTTTCATCATTCATACATAACATTTTCCATCATCTATACATAATTATACATGTTTTTCATTTCCATCATCTATACCACTTTTTATATCCAACATGCTTCAGTCTATCCTTTTATTTCAATAAAAACTATTTACAAGGTTATTCTATAGGATCAACCTACAAGATTCTATATGATCAACCTAACAAGGCCATTTATACAAATAATGGAAGGCAATTAGAGTCAAGACCAACATCAACAATTCAATGATAAATATAAAAAATAGAACCACCTTCTCCAACCATTTTTTTCATCAGATACACCCTTGAGATAGAAAAAATAAACTTCTATAGGATACTCTGTATCCTGTAGAAAATATTCAGCGCAACAAAAACAAATCTATAGGATGCTCTGTATCCTATAGCACGATTGGAGGTCACAATATCTCAATACATTTCATATTTGATCTCGAGGAGGAAATCAAGAGAATCTACATGCACCATCAAGAAGACAAACCACCTCCAGCCACCTGCAAAAAGAAAACTAATGTGCATGCAAAGGTAAAAAAAGATAACATAACTATATATCCTATCCACATTTAATTAAGCCTCATACATATATATTGATGATTATTTCATATGTTCAAGCATTCATAAAGTATATAAGGTGATGAAAACGAGGAAATTCATGTATTGTCAGTGGGGGGTGTCATAATTTGTGCCAAGATTCAAATTGACACGTGGAGATTAAATGGTTTAAGTGGAGGTTCATTAATTTGAGTTAAAAACATGAATTAAGACAACATCAAGTCGATTTTTGTGACAAGACAACAGTCCAATCCGATATTTTGGGGCATAACTCAGAGTTAGAAAAATCCAAGGCACCTTCTAAATCATAAACCCCATTAGAACCTGAGAATCCCTTACGTCCTTCTTCAATAATTAAAAGAGATGATCCTAAAAGTACAGAGAGGAAAAAAAGAATTCTTAGCACATCATGGACTCATCAAGCTGATAGTCTCAGATTCCCTTAGGATTTTGAAGCACAAAATTCTATGGGAAGATTTCATCAACATGGACAAACAAGAATTTGAGGAAGTGCATAAAACAATGAGTGAGGAAGAAAATAAAAGGGAGATGAACCTAGGAGAATCAGTAGACCTAAAAAGTAAAAAAAGAAAAAGAAAAATAAAAAGAAGAAGTTGGATGAAAAATACGAGGAAGTGGATGATGCCTTGACTGCTTTAGGAACCCCCACTGTCAGCCCCTTGAAAATAACTCATGTAGAATGGGTACAACCCAGAAGAAGGAGGTCCAACAGAATCAAGAGTCAAAAGAAGAAAATTCTAGTGTTAATCACTCCAATCATCATCACATCCCAAGTGGAAGAGGTCAAGGAATCTCCTAGTCTAGAAAAAAAAAAAAACAAAGGGGAAGGAGCCTCAAGAGGAGACAATAATGAAATAATAAATACCAATGGAAGGAACCTCCAAAACAAAAACCCCCGTGCAAAAACTCCTTTATGAAACCATGTTAGAATTATAGAAAGCCAAGGTTGATGCCATCAAGTGGAAAAGGGTGGTAGAAGATAATAAAGGAAAAAAAAAAGAGGAGGCTTCACATGAATTGGAACAATAGCTCCAACTTATGGAGAAAAAATTCCAAATTATGACTCTGTATAAAAAGGAATACAACTAGAAGTTGAGAGTAGAGAACCAAAAGCTGCAACAACAATTGAACAAGGCATGAAGGGATTTGAATGAGAAGAGTGAATAGGTGGAAATTATGGAATAAATAGTTAGAACAATAGCTAAAGTGTCTATAGAGATGCTGGAATGCAGACCACCATCTAGGACATATACATTGTTTCTAAAAAAATAATGGCATAGGAATCAGATTGCACACCTGGCTAAATTTGTGAAATTTAACCTTGATACCCCCCGAAACTTCTTAGATGCATATTAGGGATGTGATATGGAGGAAAGAGATAAACTATGCGAATTATACTTGCATAACCTCATCTTTCCACACCCTTACAATTGGAATCCCAATCCATATTTGGGGGATGTCCAATTGATGGCCTTAACATCATGGATAAGGCATGAAGAAATGAGGGAAAATGAATTCAATAAGTATAAGGAAGAAGAACTACAAACACCCTTATGGATTAGAGTTGAGGTTGTGAGGCCTAAATATGTCATAAAAAGTCATCATAGCCTCTCCTTGGATAAGGATGTGACTCCAGGTTGGACAACCAAACAAAGGGAAGCAATAGACCATCTTTATGACTCACTTAGGTTATTTGGAGAGGAAGCAACATAGGCCTACCATTGGAGGTGGCACTCCTTTCCTCATGATTTGCATATCAAGGAACCTCACTCCCCCAATACCTTGCAACTTGCAATCCTAAGGACACCTTGGTACAAAGAAACTTTGAGGAAAATGAAGACAAAATGGATTGGGTTAAGGATGATCCCTCCACTTCTTCTCCCTGCATCACCTATGACTAATCTCAATTTAGAAAAGGAAGAAGAAGAATGAGACAACGTTGTGAAGGATAAAGGATACCATTATCATCAAGATATCACCAGATATGTGGCCTAGGATATGAGACATGAATTCAGTAGGAAACAATAGGGTGGGACAACAAGGCATTACGCAACAACATGGTGATGAACAACAGGAAAATATTTAACAACAAAATTTTAGTAAACAACGACATGGTACACAACAATAACAACAATAGCAAGAACATAAAGACAATTTTTGGTTGCACAAAGGGTGTGCAAAATTTCAGCTGGGGGGTGATGATGAGCCTCATTATTGTCCATTCTAAAGGCCCATCTTTGGCACATTTTTCCACCACAAAAAGTTTTAATATTTTCTTTTGACCATATTTAATAGTCAGTTATGGGTGTTTTGTATGTTTCTTAATGAATGTATGGTTGAGGTGGATTTTTTTGTATAATATATTTTTTTGCACTATTTGTTTGGTCAAAAGACATGTATTCCACCAACCAGGTCGAACTACATGAGTCAAGGGAACCAACCTCCTAGAAACATGGTATTTTTTCTCCCTCAAGGAGTTGCCAGCCAAAGATCAAGGGAAATTGTCCGTACCTACCTCCAAGAGCACTCCTTGTAATTAATGGCCACTTTTGATCAACAACAGTTGAATATACAGGTGTAAAGGGATGAGATCCCTCATTTACCCATTTCTCTCCTTAATTTAAGAAAGGAGGTCAAACTCTCTAGCTATATATAGATCTCTAGTCTAGGAGAGCGATATAAAGAATTTTGGAGAAGTATTATGTGGATTTTTTGTGAAGACTTGTATTGAGAAATCAAATCTTTCCTGCTCTTGATGTATTACTGATATTTATGAAATAAAGATGGTTTTTCTTTCAGTCAATTAATTTTTTTTTTAGGCTCATTGTGCTTCTTGGGTAGGGTCCATCCAAGAGGGATTAAGGACCTTGTTACCATTTATGTAGTTTTCATGCATGCTAATATAGTATTTTATTCTATTTTGAAGTTTAATATAGCTTTTCATAATTAATTCTAGCTTTTGTCAAGGTGTCCTATAGAAATGTTCAATATCCTCTTGGAGCACTCCTAGGTGCCTCCCAAGGCCAAGAACCTCAAATTCACTTCATTTATTTATAGTCTAGATTTATTCACGATTTTATAGACTTGCACTGCCTTTTTAGACTCCATTTTGCTTCCTGTAGAAACTGTACAATTCATGTAGAACCACACAATTCTTGGAGAAATATCATGTAGGTATGTTTTAGCTTCAGATTTTGACTTAGCTTAATCTTCTTTTCCTGAAAGCATCAATAAACAATTAAAGGACATTTAGATTGATATTGATCGAAGGGTTAACTTTTTTTATTCATGCATTAGTGTAGCTTTACTTCTATTACCTCTTTCTATCAAAACTTAGATTGAATTCATATTTTTGCTTCAATTTAATATTCTTGATTCAATATTGCTTATTGCAGTTAGAATAAGTTCTTTTTATGCAATCTATATTAACTGCAATTTCAGATTGGTGTGTTTCCCTCCAACAATTAGTTCATATCTTCTTTTTGTCATTTAAATTTCCTCCACATTTTCAGGCTTTGATCAGTCTCAAACCTTTGCTACCGAAAATTGCATACTGCACATACAATGCATAACACCTCTTGAGTTTGTACAAACCCAAGGTTGACAAGTAAAGTAGGAAACCAAGGGTACAATAAATCATTTTTGTTATTCCTGGGACCATCAATACCAAAATTGAGCAGGGTCTTCTTAAAAAATTACATTTCCTCTTGTTGATGTTTGTAGCATTGGATAGGTACTTCTGCATAGGTCTAAGTGTTTCGACATGTGGAAGTCATCCAAGGCCTTATACCTTGAGACTTTACTTTAATTAAATGAATTATTAAAGTAAAATGATTTTATTAGTGAATTGGATTTTATTTAAAGAAATGTTTGAATTATCATTAGTGAATTAAATAATATCCATTGATCTCAAGTGAGGTGAGAAGTAATCTCAACTCTCAATCACTTTGGATATTAGGGTTAGGTCATAACTCAAGATTATAAAAGAAAGACTAGGATGAGGAAGGAAGACACTTTTCACACATAGATAACAAAGAAGGACTTTTTCTAGTGTGAAGTCATTCCATTCACTTTGGAGCAAAGAAATACTTTTTCTCAAGTGCTTGAGTCACAAAGGAATGTGACTCAAGGGGATCGATCTTGGGAGAAAAGAAGGTATTTTTCTCAAGAGGGTTGGATAAAAAAGGACTATGGTTCAAGGATATCTCAAATAAGTGGAGAAGGAATTCCATCTAAATATTAGGTAAGGGAGAAGAGAGAACATAGGCACCCACAAGTGTGTTTCAATATATTGCAGCCACAACAACATGGTCACATCATAGAAAGTTTTTCGTACAGTATTTGAGTGTGTGTATGTAGGTTTCAGTGGACATAGGTGCATATATGCAAGTTTTCTTAAGGAAAGGCACATACATTTTGGGAAGTGTGAAAGTACAAGTTCATACAACAACACAAGATATTTATAGGGTTTGCAACTTTTGTCTAATTTTTTCTATATTTCTTCGTGCGTCATTTTCCCAGTAAGGGAGCCCTTGTAAGCTTTGAAGTTATTTGAATGATAATATTAGTTGATGGGAATAATGTATCTGTGTATTGTGCATGATATTTTGGTTTCTAGTATTACTTCTGTTATCTTTATTTGAGTTGAATATTCTAGAGCGTGTTGGGATTTCAACATGGCATTAGAGCTTTGTCTCTTAGAGGGATCCAATCTAAGGTTGAACAGTGGCAAATCTATTAGATCCGAGTGACCAGGAGATAGATCTAGTTCATATATAAAGTTAAAACAACATATCTATAGGATCAATAGTGTTGCGGTGGGTGTTTGAAGGACCAAGCACACATCCACTATCTTTTGCAGAAGATCTATTAGATTTGCAAGAGATCTTAGCAGATCTATAAATGAGCAAGAAAAAATCAAAGGATGGATTTCTGGGAAACATATGTATAGAGATAAAATCTGGTTTTGCAGGAGTATGAATATTTACACAGGTTGTAGTGGTAACAACCAAGTACATACATGGTTTCCAGTAAGGAAATTTACTTACATACACAGGTTTGAGTAGGAACATGCGCATACAAGATCGTACAAGTTGTATAGAGGTAGTTTCAACATTAAAATTCATTGAGTGCTTGAGCCACGAAGGAATGCGACTTAAGAGGATATCAACAAGGGTGAAGAAGGAATTTCATATATATATTAGCTCAAGAGATAATAGATCTATGGGATTCAGAGACTCATAGAGAGAGAAACGAAGGATTTTTACTCAAAGATATCTCAGCAAGGGTGTAGAAGGACTTTCACCTAGAGATCCAATTAGTCCAAAGGAGGAGGAGGAAAAAATAGAAAGATATGGTAGCGAGGACATATATGGGAAGCATAGAAACAACAAGTACAGTTGCAAGAAGGTCCAACCGATTTGAGTAGAATTCTAGAGTTGTACGCATTGGGGAGGTCACATAGAGTGTGTGTGTATGTGGACTACAGTGCAGAAAGACATGTACATACGCGGGCTACTAAAGGAACAAGAGTGTACATACGTGAGGTTCAGTAGAGAAAATAACATACTTACGCAGGCTATAGTGAGGACATGTGTTTACAAGTCTGAGAAAATTGTAGGTGCAAGGTTATACAATAGAGGCAAAGGTGCTATGTTGTAGGATTTGGTTGTTTCTTGGTGGACATATCGTATGAAAAAAGTAGGGGAGCTATTCAACACTCTAATGAAGGACTTAGGGATCCATGTGGAGCTTGATTATGATGACAAGTATGAAATAAAGGGGAAGGGAACTATCATGTTTCATCTTGAGTTAGGGGGATTGTTAGAGGCCCATGATGTACTTTATGTATCAGAACTGAAGAAGAACTTGCTCTTAGTTTCAGTTTTGGAGTACAATGGTTTTTCCATGAATTTTCAGAGAGGGAAAGTACTCATACGTCCAAAGGGAGCTAAGCCTAACATAGTAGTGAGAATTGGTGTTAGAGAGGGCAGGTTATACAAGTTGTATGGAAATCCCATAAGAGGATACAAGGGGATATTGGATCATGGATTGATGTCAGTGACAAATGAAAATGATCAAGAGGCTCTGAAGGGTAGCAACTGAAGGAGTAGTAGAGATCACATAATTTTAGTGTGGGGAGTCAACCTTCATCTCAGAAGAGAGAGTTATTCCCTTCCAATTATTTCAGGTGACCTAGTTAGTACGAGATGACATTGATGGATGCTCAGGAGCATGAGGTTCCTAGGAGCACATTGAGGGAGAGTAGGCCTTCAACGAAGTTTCCAAACTTCGTGGCATATTTTTGTAGCATCATCGATTCCATGACTTTCAGTATTAGGGGAGTAGCTGACCAACAAGGTTGGAGGGATGCTAGTGAGCAAGATGATATGTGTGATATTTTCCTAGGGTCAGAGGAATAACCAGTTCTAAGTGGCTCTTCAAGAAGTACCTTCCTTGCTAAGAGGGAGGGTTGATGTTTATAGCATCAGAAAAGTACTTCTGCTTAGGTCTAAGTGTCTAGACGTGTGGAAGTTGTCTAAATCCTTCTACCTTGATACTTTACTTTAATTAAAGGAATTATTAAAGTAAATTGATTTGATTAGTGAATTGAGTTTTATTTAAAGAAATTATTTAATTATCATTAGTGAATTAAATAATAGTCATTGATCTCAAGTGAGGTGAGAAGTAATCTCAATCATCAATCACTTCAGAGATTAAGTTTAGATAATAACTGAAGATTATAAAAGCAAGACTAGGGTGAGGAAGGAAGACAAGTTTCACATAGAGATAACAAAGAAGGAATTTTTCTAGTGTGGAGTCATTCCATTCACTTGGGAGAAAAGAAAGAATTTTTCTCAAGTGCTTGAGTCACGAAGGATTGTGACTCAAGGGGATCAATATTAGGAGCAAAGAAGGACTTTTCCTCAAGAGGGTTGGATAATGAAGGACTGTGATTCAAGGATATATCATATAGGTGGAGAAGGAATTCCATCTGGAGATCAGGTCAAGGAGAAGAGAGAACATAAGAAACCACAAACATGTTTCAACAGATTGGAGCCACAAAAATAGGGTCTCATCGTACAAAGTTTTATGTACAATATTTGAGTGCATGTATGTAGGTTTCAATGGAGACAAGCACATATATGTGGGTTTTCTTAAGGAAAGACACATACATCTTGGAAATTGTGAAAGTACAAGGTCATATAACAACACAGGAGATTTCCAGGGTTTGCAAGTTTTGTCTAAAGTTTTATGTGTTTCTCCGTGGGCCATTTTCCCAATAAGGGAGTCCTTGTAAGCTTTGAATTTATTTGAATGATAAGCTTAGTTGATGGGAAAAATATATTTCTGTATTGTGTATGAGATTTGGATTCAAGTATTACTTCTTCTATCTTTATTTGAGTTGAATATGCCATAGCGTGTTGTGATTTAAACATGGTATCAAAGCTTTGTCTCTGAGAGGGAGCCAATCTCAGGTTGCATAATGGCAGATCTATTAGATTTGAGTGACCGAGAGATATATCTAGTTCAGATCTAGGGTTACAAAAATAGAAATATTGGACCAAGAGTGTCGTGGTGGGTGTTTGAAGGACCAAGCACAGATCCAGTATATTTTGCAGCAGATCTATCATATCTATAGGAGATCTTAGCAGATCTTAGCAGATCTATAAACCAACAAGAAAAAAATTAAAGGACAAATTTCTAGGAAATAACCATACATAGGTACAATTTGTTTTTCTAAACTATGAAGTTGTACGCGAGTTGTGGTGGTAACAACCATGTACATACACGATTTCAAGTAAGGAAATTTGTGTACATACATGGGTTTCAGTAGGAATACACATGTACTGGATCATATAGGTTGTATATAGTCAATTTTAGTAGTGAAATTCATTGAGTGCTTGAGCCACGAAGGATTGTGACTCAAGAGGATCTCAACAAGGGTAAATAAGGACTTTCATCCAGAGATCAAATCAAGGGATAACAAATCTATGGGAGTCAGAGACTCATAGAGAGAGAAAAGAAGGATTTTTTTCTCAAAGAGATCTCAACAAGGGAGAAGAAGGACTTTCAACTAGAGATCCTATTAGTCCAAAGGAGGAGGAGGAAACAATAGACAAGTCGGGTAGAGAGGACATATCTAGAAAGTAGATTAGTAGCAGGTACAGTCGCAGGAAGGTCCAACAAATTGGAGCAGAGTTCTAAAGCTATATGAATTGAGCATGTTGCTTAGTGTGTGTGTGTATATGGGATACAGTGCAAAATGGCACATACATATGTAGGCTGTAGAAGGAACACATGCATACATATGAAAGATTCAATAGAGAAAATTGTGTACATATGCAAGATGTAGTGAGGACATGCACGTACAATTCTAGAAAAAATTATAGGTACAAGGTTGTACATCAGTGATAGAGGTTCTAGGTTGTAGGAGTTGGTTGTTTCTCAATGGATAGATCATATGAAAGAATCAGGGGAGATATTCAACAATCTAATGGAGGACTCAAGGACCCATGTGGAGATTTGTTATGATGCTAAGTATGCAATAAATGGGAAGGGAACTATCATGTTTCATATTGAGTCAGGGGGTTTGTTAGAGGCTGAGGATGTTCTTTATATACCAAAACTGAAGAAGAAATTGCTCTTAGTTTCTGTTTTGGAGGACAAGGGTTTTTCCGTGACATTTTAGAGAGGGAAAGTACCGATACATCCAGAGGGAGCTATCCTTGAAATAACAATGAGCATTGGTGTTAGAGAGGACAAGTTATATAGGTTGTAGGGCAAGCCTATAAGATGATCCAAGGGGATATTAGATCATGGAATGATGTTAGTGAAAAAGGAAAAGGAGCGATAGGCTCTAAAGGGTGAGTAGATGAAGGAAGAGAAAAGTTCACAAACTTCTAGTGTGGGAAGTAAACCTTCAAATGGGGAGAGTGATTTATCCCCTTCCAATTCTATTAGGAGACCTAGTTGGTATGAGATGAAATTGATGGATGCTCAGGAGTGTGAGGATCCTAGAATCAAATTAAGGGAGAGTAGGCCTTCGATGAAGTTTTCAAACTTTGTGGCATTGATATGTAGTGTCATTGATTCCATGACTTCCAATGTTTGGGGAGCAGTTGACCAACAAGGTTGGAGGGATGCAAGTGAGCAGGATGATGTGTGCGACATTGTTCTAGGGTCAGAGGAAGAACCAATTCCAGGTGGCTCTTCGAGAAGTAACTTCCTTGCTAAGAGGGAGTGTTGATGTTTGTATCATCGAACATGTACTTCCACACAAGTATAAGTGTCTAGACGTGTGGAAATCATCCAAATTATTCTACCTTGAGATTTTACTTTAATTAAAGGAATTATTAAATTAAAGTTCTTTTATTAGTGAATTGATTTTTATTTAAAGAAATAATTTAATTAGCATTAGTGAATTAAATAATAACCATTGATCTCAAGTGAGGTGAGAAGTAATGTCAATCTCCAACCACTTTGGAGAATAGGCTTAGGTCATAAATCAAGATTATAAAAGCAATACTGGGGTGAGTAAGGAAGACACTTTTCACACAAAGATAACAAAGAAGGAATTTTTCTCAAGTGCTTGAGTCATGAAGGACTGTGACTCAAGGGAATCAATATTAGGAGAAAAGAATGAATTTTTCTCAAGAGGGTTGGATCATGAAGGACTGTGATTCAAGGAGATATTGGATAGGTGGAGAAGGACTTCCATCTAGAGATCAGGTCAGGGAGAAGAGAGAACATAGGCAACCACAAGAAGATTTCAATAGATTGGAGGTGAAACAATAGGGTCGTTTGTACAGAGTTTCTATACAATATTTGAGTGCTTGTATGTGGGTTTAAGTGGAGGCAAGCGTGTATACATGGGTTTTATTAAGGAAATGATTATACATCTTGGGAAATGTGGAAGTTCGAGATTGTACAATAGACCATAAGTTGTCAGGGTTTGTAGGTTTTTGTTGGGGCTCTAAAATGTCCTATTTTCATCCATCTTTCCCTTCATCATTCTCCACATTTCATCGCCCCATTAACCTTTCACGATATCATTTCCATAAATATACTTGTTTTTCACCTTATTGTTCTCTACTTTATTCATTTTAGTATTTAAAAGGAATTTGTGATTAAATGTTAGAAAATCAACATATTTTCATATATATCTCAAATATTTGTGAGCTTTGTAATGTGTAGGAATATGAGAAGGATTAATTCAAAAAGACTTCTCGAATACTTCCTCCACCATTTCAAGATTTGAGGAGATAATTCAAGCCCATTCCAAGGAGAAGATCATGGAGATTTGGTTGGAATATCTTATCCAAGATATATGAGAGATATGTGTGAGGATTTGAAGGGATTATATTTTGTAATAATGGGAAATAGGTTGAGAGAAAAGTGGATCTGTAATAATGAGATGGTTATCTTATCTTCAAGGCTCTCATGTATAAAAGAGAGTGCTGTCTCTTCATGAGATTTGAAGTAGAAGATGAATTAGACTTGAGTTAGATTATGTAATTAGAATCAGAGTAGTCATTAGGATTCAAAAGAGAAAGGGATTCTTAGCTTTGATTCATGGTTTTGGTTTTCATGCTTTCATTATTATTTATAAAGATTGATTTGATTATTGTAATATAAGATTGCTTCATTGGTGAGATCTCACATATGTTGTTGTGTCATTCAAATCTTCACATGTTGTACTTGCTTTTCCTTCATGTAGTTCTCTATTTCTAGATTAATTCCATTTACGCAATTTCCCATTCTTAGAGTAATTTCATTTACGCAACTAGATTAATTCATTTTCAGTCGTGTGTTAGATTAATGATTCAATTTCAGTCGTGTGTTATATTAATGATTCAATTTCAGTTGTAGCTTAAACATTAGATTAGATTAGTCCCACTTCAATCTTGCATATACTTTGTGTGTGATTCGTCAGTTTACGAACCCCGGGTTGACAAATTAGATAGTTGGGAAAGTACTACAACTCAATTAATACAACATTAGTTTGGCCCAATATAACGACCGTCGTTCCCTTGTCACGATTGTTGTTCCTTTTTCTATTCATTTGAACAGAACAATTGTCATTCCTTTTGTTACGATTACTGTCCCTTTGCAGGGGTTGCATCTCTGGAGGATGGGTATTGAAAACAGAAGGTAAGAACCTACATAGGCGATAAGTAAAACGCTTGTGCCAATGCCTACCTTTAGATGATGCATAGAGGTTATATTTTAGGACATCTTTAGAGCCCAATAGTTTTGTCTATAGTTTTGTCTATTTTTCTATAGGCCATTTTCCCAGTAAGGGAGCCTTTGTAAGCTTTAAAGTTATCTGAATGATAAGCTTAGTCGATGGGAATACTATCTTTGTTTATTGTGTATGAGATTTTTGTTTCTAGTATTGCTTATGCTATCTTTATTTGAGTTGAATATTCCAACAAGTGTATTCTATTTTGTGAGTTGCTAATTTGATTTGCAGTAAGGAAATCACTATATAACAAAATACCTAGGTGTCAGAGTAGGGATTTCAACACCTCTTGGGGCATTCCCATGAATGTATTATAGTAAGCAAGAGCAAGAACCAAAAACAAGGTCATGTAGAACCTCTTAGTTCGAATAAAAATAGATAATTGATGGGAGATCTTGTTCTATATGACTTGGCCCAATCACAGATAACACATATCTTTACTGAGTAATGGAGTATATAAAGGACATACCTAGGGACACATGCTATTGAATCTTGATCCACCAATTGTGCGAAAATCTAGGTGAATTATTTAAACGATCGAACCAACATGCATGTGTTGATTTTAGTGATGTTCGAGGATACGACTAGGGGATGAACCAATGATTACTTAAGTAAAACCATGCCACCACCTTGAGCATCCAAAAATGAATCTGCTTCAGGAAGCTTCGTGACTCTATCTAGTGTCGGGAGATGTAGCATCCTTATGAACATATTTGGTGTTAAAGGGATATGAGTTCATCTGCTTTCCTTAACCTCAATGAGCCAATGCTTTGAATCAAATATCTTAGTGCACCAAGTCACCAATTCTTTGAAATCGAATGCCTTGGGAATGGATCTGAATTTTACTATCCCTGACATCCAAACTTTGTTCCTAAGCTTTTCTTCCTGAGATAGTTCAGAATACCACTTATACGCTATATACCATTGAAAATCCTTACTTTCACGAGTCAACAAATTCATTATGTCTCCGCAAAATGGTTCTTTTTTCTTCTTGTTCACCATATTTTACCACTTTCAATGCACTTGGGTAAGTGTGAGGATTATGTGTATAACTTTGATTTCCTGTTTGATAGGTACCCCTTAATCACACATTCGGGTCAATTTACTATTCAAATTTTCCCCTTCATATGTTTGGTGCATGTTGCTCATTAAATGGTAACTGTCATTTGTGTACATGATGATCAAGGGAAATGTGTGAGAATTAATCCTCATTAATTAACAATAGCCATTCTCATCACGTGGGAAATTTGTGATATATATGATAGGATTACCTCAAGAAATTCAATCACATCCTATGTGGAAGATGGATGTTGGATCACATAGCATGCGGGTTGTGGGAGTCAAGAAATGAAATGGCATGTAGATTGAGAGAGGAAGGATGATGCAAGGTGGGGGGGTTGCATTGGGTTATCCTTCCACATGATCCACTTGAGTATATGAAGAAATAATGTAAGTTCGTATTGCATGTTGTAGGGATGTGGGTTTACGATATATGAGGATGTGGGTTTACGGGATGTGGGGATGTGGGTTTGTGGGATGCAGGTATGCAGGTTTGTGGGATGCGAGCTTGTAGGTTTGTGGGATGCAGAATTGCAGATTTTTGGGATGTGAAAAATTTATGAGGGATTCACTCCTCGCTTCAGCATAATAGACCTAGGTTCGATGTCGTGTGTTATCACTCTATAATTTCTAAGGCTGAAGAAGAAATGAACATAGGTAACCAAAAAACCACTTTGGAGCTTAGGATCTAGCCTCCTAAACTTAGAGAGGGATATCTCTGTAAGATTTACCTTTGTTTGCTGGGAATGTTAGGCTAGTTATTAGGTTTAGGGTTTAGTTTTTGAAATGTTTGGTTGGAACAACAAGGGAAGGCCATTGGAAAATGGAGTCAAAGAGGCCTAGGTGATCAATTTGCAGAAGTATCAAGCTAAAGTGAAATAGGGAAAGGTAGGCATACTACTGGATCTGGTAAATTTGGATGGAATGAAATAGGAGAAAAGAGACAGGATCAATTGAGAAACATAGCAATTAAGAATTATGCCACTAAATATCAGAGGAAAACATTTAAATTATCCACAGTGAGAATCATAGTGTATCTTTCAACAAATTCTGTTCTTTAACCTTCTTCAAGATAATTAGAAAAGAAAAACATATGGAAACAGAGAAAACAAATTATACAAGAAGCACTTCACCACATAGTTATGGCACCTGAATCCTGAAACAACTGATCTTGTATTACTGCTAAAGGTCACCTCAACTCATTGAGAAGCTTTACAACAAATATAAATCTTCCTTATCACAAATTCCTGCTTCTAATACTTCAAACTATGAAGTATTTATAAACTTATTACAATCTATCATGTTATAACAAATCAAGATCCATTCTAGGAAAATCTAAAACTAACCATCACAAACATAGAAAATCATAAAGATATTTGCCAAAGAATCTAGACAAGTTACAATAAACTTCAAGCTGTTGAGGTTGTTTTGTGAGATCTGTTACTGATCAATGCCTTCAATTTCTGCTCTTTACCATCTGTCCTTTTGACTTTTTGCCCCCAAAATTATGAAAAATGAGGTCCAAATAAGTCTTCAATTCTCCCACTATGAGATAGTTGTGTAAACTATGTGGGCGGTTTTTGTAGATAAGCTTGTTTTGAGAAAAAACCTTTCTCAGTTTTTTGAAATTCAACTCCAATTGTCCGGGATCTGTGTTTGAAAAAGATTTGTCAAACTGAAAAATCTTGAATCCCGAAATATAGGGCTCAAAGATTCTCTTGATTCTCCCAATATGTAATAGATATCAGAAATATGGGAGAAGTTATTGTTATTTATCCCGTTATGAGAAAAACCTCTTTCGGTTTCTCAAAATTCCTCATGGTTTTCCCAGAAATCGCCTCGGAAAAATACTAGTCAAAATGGGCAAAAAACGATTTTGAATTGGGGGAAAGTGGTTTTCAGAGGGGGGAAAGTGGTATTTTGGGGGGGTAGGGTGGTAAGTGGTATAGGAGGGGGGGGGGTTCCAAAATTAAAGGAGAGTGACAAGTGGAGGGAGTAAAACCACTTTTTGGACCCCCCCCCTCGTTAAAGTTTGGATGGCAAGGGGGGTCCAAAATAATAGTATGTCTGTTGATTTTATTTGTTATTGGGATGTGTGCATACGAAGGTGAGTTTAAAAGTTATTTGTTTTATTATATATTTTTTATTTTTTATTTAATTTTGTTTTATTTTTTTGTTATTACGTGTTTTATTTATAATGTTTTGTTTTATCGTATTTTTTTATTTTTTGTTTTGTTTTTACATTTAATTTTAATATTTGTTTTAATAATGTTTTGTTTTTAATAATAATTATTTTTAATGTTTTGATTTTTGTTTTCATTTTACTTTTTAATTTTTATAATGTTTTAATAATTATTAATTACTTAGTCCCCGAGGTGTAGGACAGTCGGTGACAAAGTGTGTTGTTAAGGCACTTCATAATGTTAAAGTCACTGGTTCGAAACCTGCGGGGACAAAAAATCCAACCATGTTAAGGGTTGGTGTGGCTCAGGCTGGGTGGAATCTCCGGGTGATTTTGACGGCTTAGATGCCTCTAAGTCGTGATTTTTCAGCCACAGGCTAGTCCCGCAAGTCACAGACAAACTAGCAAAATAAAAATAAAAATTATTAATTACTTATTCAAAATTAATTATTTATTTATTAAAAATAATTATTTATTAATTTTTTTAATTTATTATTAACATTATTATTATTACACTAACCTAATTATTAATCTAAATATACTAACCTAATTACTAATTATTTAAATTATTAATTTAATTAGTTATTAAACTAATCAATATTTTATTTAATTATCTATCCTAGGTTATCTAACTTTGTTTTATTCAGCGAAGATTGACAGGCGAATGATGAGGTGAATAGGATGAATGGACATGGAAGTGAGCGGCGTAGCAGTGACTAAAGGATTGGGAAAAATGGATGGAGGGGAAAAGTCATCCGAGGAAACCAAGCAAGCCAAGAGATTTTTTCATGAGAGCAACAACATATAGAAACTGAATAATGAGACTTCTTGTAATTTATAGGACCCTAACACAATGATATGAGATGCATGATTTTTTCTAGAACTATTACCTTCATGCATCCACATTACTAAAGGGTTAGAGGAGGGGGACTTGTGTTGGTGTTGCGCATGGTTTGTAAGACCCTAGGTTCAAGTTATCTTTTACCAACAAAACCCACTAGACACCGTCCCTTTCGACATCACCTGCTTGCGTAGATGAAGTCTCACCTGAGGTATCTATTGGGACTGCAAGAACCAAGATTTTACAGTAGTGAGGGAATGTGAGGTTATGATTCCATTGATTCTTTACTTATCAGTTATGTGCACATAATTCTATCCTTGTTCTTTATTAGCTACTTAGTGATTTCAGATTCATACTATTATTAGATTCCAGATTATCACATAAACCATTATTGTAATATTCATGATTATTTCACAATGATTATGCATAAAAAGAATATAATCTAATAAGCATCAGACAAGTTCCATAATCAATCAAACAAAAGGAATGTAACACAAGATTTAATGTGGTTCACCCAACTTTGGGCTACGTCCACAATGACTATCTTCTTTATTAGGATTTTGGTAATTGCTTCAGGCTTGCGTACTACGCTTACAAATATTCATCATGGTTATCTTTCCTTCCTCCTAGACTATCTGCTCTGTAGTGTAATCCTCTCTCCCTCTTTCCATCATCTTTTACATCCAGACATCGATTCTCCCCCTTCTTAGTCTATCTTATCAAATTACAGATAGGAGCTATCGACAAGTTGGAACAAACTCCACAATACTTCCCGAGAATAACCACATGGAGGAACCAAAAGAACAACAACCAGAGAACCCCTATTCTCCCAACTTGTTACATATTTATATACACAATCTAGGGCTTAAAACCCTACTTGGTTCCTCCCAAAACCCTATTACAATGCATGACTACCCCAGTTAACTGATTGTTTGGCTGCTTTCACCTGATTTTCCATATGCATGCTGCTTTTGCACTTTGACTGTCGTTCTTTCTGCTTTTGTGCATCCTTTCCATATTTAGCATGTCGAGATGCCATCCTTCTTTTTCACACACTTTATAATCCTGCTTTATTCATCCCTCATATTTATTCGTTGTTTTATTAAGCTTACTACGTGCTGTAATTCTGGATGCGCCTCCACTACTCACTGTCCTCCTGGATGCGCTCTAGCTGCGCACTCCCTAGTCTTCCTTCTTCTCATGCGTACCTCTGTTGTGCATTTTCTCTATACTTAGGATTTTTACCAAAATTGTATCCCAAAATTGCATGTCCAACATGCCCTCAATACTCACCTGTGGCTCATCCTAAGCCACTTGGGCCTTTTTCCTACTACTCCATGCCTCAATGAACTTTTAGGAGGCTCCCTTTTCTACCTCCACTTATTTGAGTATCGTTGCCTCTATTTCTGCGATCTTTTCGGGCCCCTTTGCAGTCAAGGTTGTAAGTTTCTCTTCTACTTCATGGGTTGCTTGCTTTACCTTTCCCTGTGCAGTGACTAGTCCACCGATCAACCTCACTGCTTCTTACTGCATTGGTCCTAGGCATTGTTGAAGGATCTTCTGTTGGTCCCTCATTTTCTCCACTTCTGGCTATAACTTCCTCTATGCCATATGTTCCGCTAGTGGAAGTGTAGTGATCTTTTCTAAAGCTTGTTGTGCATTTTGCTATGCTTCTCTTAACTTGGCCTCTACAACCTTCATATATGGATATTCAACTACATTTGTCAATATTTGTACACTCTCCTCACAGAATTTGGCACACTCTTCTTGTATCTTCTTAATGTTAGTGATTGTTGTCATTTCCATTCTCTCTCTTCCTTTTCTGACTTCTAGTGGCATGCCTAGAGCACTACACAATTGTAGGTCTTATATATGTTATTGGAATCCCTTGATGACTTTGCCAATATTCAAGACTTGTTCTTCCATAGTAGCTTCTAATACTATGGAGACTTCTAGAACGGCCTTGTATAATTTCTGGATGTTCGCTTGAGTTTTCTGTGCCAAAATTTCAGCTTCATCCTTTTCCTTGAGGGATTTCCTTACCCTTTCCTCGGGCTCATTATTTTCTTTCATTACTTCTTCCACTTGTCCTTCAACTTCCTTCTTCTTCTGGAGCATAACATCATATTGTTGCTGTAACTGGGCTCTTTTGTCCATCATTTTTGTCATCTCCTGATGCGCTTCCTCTCCCCAGTTCTTAATCTCTTGAAATAATCCCATTTGAAAGTCTTGTAATATTTGTATTGGCATCCTCGATACCACTATTTTAAGGTGTCCTAGCGCGTTCTCTTGTTCCTGTACTTCGGACGTTGGAAATTCAAGTGCGTCTATATCAATATGGAGTGTTCTATGCCCAACTACTAGCTGAGTTAAGGCTAGATGTGTAACCTCTTCTTCCTTCCCTGGAATTATGGATGGTCCTCCCTCGGTTCTGCTCTCTTTTGCTAGGATAGCTTCTAATAAGAGATGTTGGAGTGCTGCCAACTGACCCTACACTCTCTGTTGCTACTCTACCTATTTATTTGTTGCTTCCTCCATGATTTCCTTTGCAACATCCCATAATTGGTAGCCTAGACGGTCCATATCATCATTAGTTAAAGTATAAACTGGGGGTTCCTTGTGCGCTTTAACCTTATTGCATGCCCATCCTACCGATTCCTTCCCCTTACCCTTCTAATTTTCTCCTGCTATGTGGATTGTCTGTTGTTGATGGGCCAGGAATATCTCCCATGCCATTGTTTTTATTTTTCCCCTTCTCTTCATCTGGTTCTTCATTGATTTTATCCTGCTCTTCTTCCTCTTCCGGATGCCCCATTTTATTTGCTAGGGTTTTCCACCCCTCCTCCCATTCATTCACAATTAGGCATACATTCTCTGTTGTCAACCTATAACTGGTTGGAAACCACTGGCGCATTGGGTCCTTCTTTTCTTTCACATAGATTTGGTGCATGCCTGCTTTGAAACACATGATATCCTTATATGTTTCCACCATCTCGGCTGATACGTGCAGTGTGCATGCAACTAGATACATGATATTTTCCAAGTATACAAAAAAAGTGGCATTAGTATCCTATTGTATTATCTTAATCATCGTATTCCATAACTTGGCATACCTCCCGACCATATTACCTCTGTCATATGTGCCCATGCTTTGATAGTAACCTGGTTCCTGCCATCCGACCAACATAATCAAAATCAACAACCATGCGTAGTGAAATTCTGTGTCATTTTCCCGGGCCTCAATACAATCTTGCAAAAATTGGTTCACTAAGAAGGAGGCCCAATTCATTTGAACCCCTTCAATGCATTTTTTTGCAGGTGCAATTGTTGTAGTTGGTACTTCATCCTTCTGACATTTGTGCAACAACTTGTAGGAAAATACCTATGTTGAAAACCTAACATTGTCATCACTGAAGTTTTTAACATCTAGTCCTCATTTCCCCCTGAAAGTCTAGAATTTTTCCTTCATCGCTTCTGAGAGGGTTCTCTCTCCTGCCTTGTTGAACAAAAGGGCTAGATCCTCCCCTGCCTTTGGGAGCCCTGTAATCCACGCAATTAGTGCAGTGTCAATTGACACTAGGGGGTAAAGCCACAATGTTCCCCCATGGACGCAACTAAGCAACGCCTTCATGCAGGAGTTGATTTCCAAACTACGTCCGAAGTGTGGGATATCCAATAGGTTCATTATACCTGCCTTCTCTATTCCGATTTCTCACAACTATGTCTCCATCATGATCACTCCCATGCCTGATATGCTCTTAGCACAAAAGTATTTTTCCCTGGCCAACTCCGAGAAGTTGTGTTTGTCGGTGATATCATGATCCTTGAACTTGAGGCTGATAACCTTTCCGAGCATATATCCCTCAATGCTTACACCATGTGGGACTGGTGATGTTAGCAATGATTATTTTCCATTTGCTGGTATGTTGATTGGTGGCATGTTATCCATCCTAGGTGGTATGTAATTTCTATGAAATCTTTCCTGTGAAGCCAAAGCCGAAGCTGTGGGTACATCCTCGGCCTATGGTGTATCTACTGGGCGTTTTGACTATTTTGCACTGCTGTTGATGGCACTCCAACTCTTGGTGGGCCATTTGTCTTGTGTGACATATTCCTTAACTAGCTCTGTGACTATTCTGTGGTAGTTGTAGATTGGCTCTGATGCACTCAGATTCGCTCTGGTTTTCTATGGTTTTCTCTCACTTTCATGCAACAATGATTTATGCTTAGTGACCCTCCACTGTTTTTGTGCCTTCTTGCCAACTGCACATGTCTCATTATGCCTTAACTAACTTGTCCAATCCGCCAACGAGGTTCATGAATGGTTAAATAAATGTAGATTTATTACCAAATCTGTCGTGTGATTTTTCCTCGTATTGACAATCTATCCTGATTTTCGACGGATTTTATCATTTAAGATTATACGATGCCTTTATGACCTTTCATTCCCACTTAGTAGCCATTGTTTATGTGTTTTAATTCTTTTAACAGTCTTGTTAGTGTCAAACTGTTCAATGGTTCTTGCTTTTGCATGTGTGTGCTTCGCAGTCTTTTTCTTCTGTCTATTGTTTTGTGAATTGGCATAGTTCTATCATGATGTAGACCGATCTTTCCTTCTGCGCAATATTCTATGCCTTGTACTCTATAATTTTTTTCTTTTTGTGATATCTACTTTTTATTTGATTTTATTTCCTTTTCTACTTTAGTTATTTTTCTGTGTTTTTCCTTCTTACTATAGTACATCTACTATGATACATGTGTTATGGCAAATCCCAAATTACTGTGTAGACTGTCAGTCATCTCTATAGAGTTTCAGCTGACTTCCATTCACCATTTCTCC
This sequence comes from Picea mariana, assembly GCA_032191745.1. Lineage (NCBI taxonomy): Eukaryota > Viridiplantae > Streptophyta > Pinopsida > Pinales > Pinaceae > Picea > Picea mariana. Next base: position 147,645 of record JASDQU010103104.1, on the reverse strand, counting down.
CAGGACTTCTCTATTTAGGGTTTCGAACTATGCAACACCTGTCTATGTTACATACTGAATTATGTAGGGTCCTAACCAGTGCATTCTAAAATTCCCTGGATGATGCATAAAATTTGTAACACACCCGACCCCAAATACCCTTTCTTGGGATGCATCATCAAAATTTTGCTCGCTCTAATATTCTCAAGCCATCTCTTCGAGGTCTTCATTCTCTTCTACTCATCCGTAGCTTCTAACGACTGTTACCAGCTTCTAATCTGACCTCTAGTTTGCAAGATGCGGCCTCCCGAAGTTGTTTAGATGTTATTAATTAGGGACTGCATGGCGATTGACGTTCGGAACTGAACACCCATTTTTCCTTAATGTTAACATACTGCTCGAAGCCCCGAAATCTCTCCATGTGGCCTCGGCCATTTGATGATCGACGTTCAATGTTCGACGTTCTACGTTGAACGTCGACGATCGACGTTTGGAGATCGATGTTGAACGTCCCTTTTTCAGCGTTCGACATTCGACGCTTGGCATTGAACAATCGATGTTCGACAATCAACGATCGATGTTGAACATTCCTCTAAGATACTACCCAAAATATTCTGATCTCCCGAAGTTCTAGACTCTCGGTTGCATCACCAACCACGTTGGCCAGGAAGCCACGAACCAGAGGCTGACACGTGGCAAGGGCCAGGGGTGACACATGTCCTCTTCAGGGGGTGACATGTGTGACATTCCAATAGAAATATAGGGTCTACGAAATGCAGAAATCGAGGTGACACATGGCTCGTCGATCATGGTTCCACATCACCCTGGTGACATCAGCGTGCCCCATCACACCAAACTGGCAACCTTCAAACGTCCCTCAGATCTCATGGTCAAGATGTGTCCACGTAGATCCGTGAATCTACGACTCACATTAATTTGTAACTTCGGCACTCGAGAGTTTGGCGATGCAAATTCCACTTTGCTTCCAGAGTTGGTCAGCGTCGGACTAACCTTGGTATAAATCCAACTGCTTTAGGAACTAGTTGTTAAATTATGAGCTTGATTTATTATGTGGATTAATTCTTTTATTTTCTTCAATACTTTGATTCCAGCTTAATACACTTCAACAATTCCAAATCATAATCGAATAACAATAATTATGTAGATAAGTAAACATCCATATCAACAACACATATACCCTGGGGAAACCCTGTACAGGGAGAAAAACCCCAACAAACAATATTCCTTTATTGCATTAATAATGTAAGATCTCTTACAAATATCCACCATGAATGTTCTTCTCTCAAAGAGCTTGCCAAGATGACTCTGACCTGACAAAGACTTACAAGACCTTGCTGAAATACACCTTTGATATGTTGTCTCTTTATCACTGATGCGCTCCTCTATTGCTTCACCCTCAACCTGCATATGAAAACTGTGTTGCAGAACTGTATTGAAGAGAGGGTTCAACTTCTTCTTATATAGGCTGAAGAGGGGAAGAGGGGAAGCTTGAAATAGTAACCTGATTGCATGCATTAAACATAACTCAACTTCATGCTTCAGTTCGAACTTAGAACTAGACTTGAGATTGGTTACAACTCAACTTTACACTTTAGTTCGAACTTAGAACTAGACTTGAGATTGACATGCTTTAGTTCGAACTTAGAACTAGACTCAAGACTTTAGTTGCAACTCAACATTACACTTTAGTTCTAAAATAGAACTAGACTCAAGACTTTAGTTGCAACTCAACATTACACTTTAGTTCTAACATAGAACTAGACTCAAGACTTTAGTTACAACTCTTGACAAGGCAATTCGAAATTCTCTTCATGGTGGATAATGTTTACACGTGCCAATGCACTAGATCAATACAATTACATCATTTGCAATATTAGGAATATCGTTTGTTTCTAGCTCATAGGAATTTTATATTCAACCTAACTTTTGATAGATGCCTTGAATTTTGCTCATGGCTCACAAGGTTTGACTAGGCTCACAGAGGTTGTATGTTCCCTCTGACTTTTTCACTAGCTTGTCTATGCTCACAGAGGTTGTACGTTCCCTCTGACTTTTGCATTAGACTCACATAGCATCTCGCTCGTCCTGACTTTTGGTTCGACTCACAGAGGTTGTACGTTCCCCCTGGCTTTTTTCAATATCTTAGAATATTGGTTGATTCTCCAAATCTCCTTGGCTAGCCTTAGGGTGGCCCATATGGCCTCTCATTGGAGAATGACTGTCGATGTTGCCAAATTTAACACTCCCTCTCAGCGAGGGAGTCATTCTCAGCCACACCAAGCTTGCCTCTCAGCTGCACAAAGTGTCTCGAGGTCAGAGGCTTGGTCAGGATATCATCTACCTTCTCGCTCGTGGCTATGTACTGTAACTTTATAGTTTTTCTCTGGACCAAGTCTTGGATGTAGTGGTACCTCATGTCAATATGTTTTGAACTATTGTGAAATACTGGGTTCTCTATTAATTTTATGCAACTTTGATTATCACAGTGAACCATCGTCATCTCGAGCTTGTCACCAAACAACCCAGAAACCAATTTTCTGAGCCATACTGCTTCCTTTCTAGCATCACTTGCTGCAATGTACTCAACCTCTGTTGTAATCTGTGCAATGGATCCTTGCTTTCGGCTTGACCAAGAGATCATAGCGGATCCTAAACTGAAGCAATATCCGGAAGTACTCTTCCGATCTATTGGGTTTCCTGCCTAATCAACATCTGCATACCCATGCAAAAATAAACCACCACTAAATGTATATCTCAGACCATAAGTAATGGTCCCTCTGAGATATCTCAAGATGTGCTCTGCTGCCAACTAGTGTCTCTGTCTCGGTTCAGTCATGAACTGACTCATTGCAATCACTGCATAGCATATATCTGGCCTAGTGTGGATCATGTACACCAATGATCCAATCAACTGCCTATACATGGTGGGATCCACCAAATCTGAACCTGTATCAGAATCATGCAGCTTCCTCAGGTTGGTAACCATCGGAGTAGACATGGATTTGCAATGCATCATACCAAACCTCTTTAGTACATCCACTATGTATTTTCCTTGTGCCAGAAATATCTCGCCGTGTCTTTGCCACACTTCCAATCCTAGGAGGTAATGCATCAAGCCCAAATCTTTCATCTCGAATTCTGAGGTTAGCTCCCTCTTACACCAGGCTATTATCCATTCATCTCCTATTAGAAATAGATCATCAACATACAGGATTAGTATAACAGGTTGGTTACCTCTTACTTTGAAGTATAGATTTTCATCAACATCACTTTTCTGAAAGCCCAGGCTTTTAAGAAAGCCATCGATCCTATCATACCAAACTCTGGGAGCCTGCTTAAGACCGTACAAGGCCTTCCTTAGCTTGCATACATGAGTGCCTTTGTTATGCAGTATAAAACCATCTGGATGTTCCACAAAGACCCCCTGTTCAATCTTTCCATTCAAGAATGGTGTTTTTACATCTCTCTGATGTAGCTTCCAACCAAGTACGGAAGCTAAAGAAATAATAGCTCGAATGGAGGTATACCTGGCTACAAAAGAAAAAGTCTCTTCGTAGTCGATTCCTTCTTTCTGAGTGAAGCCTCTGGCTACAAATCTTGCTTTGAACTTTTCTACACTTCCATCAACTGCATGTTTGATATTATAGATCCATTTGGAAGAAACCAATGATTTGTCTTTTGGCCTTGGCACAATGTCCCAAACAATGTTCTTTATAATAAACCTATATTCCTCAAGCATGGCATCCTTCCATACTTGTAATTTATCTGCTTTTTCAAATGAAGAAGGTTCAACGTCACTAATACTGCTCATCAGTGCAACATAGCCTCCAAACCTATGAGGCCTCTTCCTTTCCCTGAAAGTTCCTTTGGGAGCAGCTATCCTTTCTGCTTCCCACACTATTTCTTTAAGCCACCCTGGCTTCCTTTTGGCTGGAGGTTCTTCAAGAGTTATTTCTAACACTTCAGAGGGTTCTAGGGGCTCATTACTTGGCCCTTCACGAGGTTCCTCCCTCTGATCATCTAACTCTTCATTTTCAGAAAAGGGTGAAGCTGGCTGAACTGCTTATGAATCTTGCTGAAGCTCTTTGGATTTCTTAAATGCGGCTTCCTCATGGAAAATCACATTTCTGCTTACCTTTATTTGCCTTTCCCCTGGTACATAAATCCTGTAATCCTTGGAGTTCTCATTGTACCCCACAAAAACCCCTTTCTTGCCTGAGGGTTCCATCTTTGTCCTCTTTTCCTTAGGGACATGAATATACAGAGGACATCCAAATATCCTTAGATGCCCTACTTCAGGTTTCATCCTTGACAAGATTTCTTTAGGAGTCTTGTCCTTCAAAACAACATGTGGACACATGTTCTGAATATACATGACAATGGAGATAGCTTCTGCCCATAAAGAATTTCACAGACCCTGGTCAAACATCATTGCTTTAATCTCTAGTCATAAGATTATGATTCCTAATTAAAAGATCATTAATTGTGCCCATTGCCAATAGGTTTACCTCGACGTAAATATGCCCACCATTTGTTTGCTTTCAACTCGTTTGTATCTCTCTCTGCTCCATGACGAAATTATCGCTGCCTCTTCCTCTTTCTCCTGCTGCATGAATGGCAAAGCGGAAGCGAATTCGGAGGGAGGAGCGCTGGCGCTTCTCACGATTCCGGCAGCCTCATTTCTGTTGAGAGTTTTGCGGATTAAAGCGTCCCATTTCTCGGCTACCCGACTGTCTTCTGTGCCTAAAACCTTGCCCGCCTTGAGGGGAACGATTTCCTGGAAGCTGTAGCCAAATCGAAAACGAAATCAGGTCCATGTGAAAAACATGAAGAAAGCAAAGCATGATGAAGATCACGATTAAACCCGATAACATATATATCCGAAGACTCGGCCTCTGGTATGGAATTAAACAGTCCTCCACCTCCAAATCCAAATCATACTGTGCCTTTCTGCCACCGACATTCCATGTACCCACGAATATCCTGCCAGAGCCATGATCACCCCCACCGTAACAGAAATATGAATCGATCCAAACAAAGATCATAATTCCCTGTAATCCTCATTATCCACTACGCAGTTCGACCACAACACTTCCGATTGACCCCACATCAACTGCGAGATCTTAACGGACTCGACTTCGTCCTTGGAAACACAACTGAATTTCTCACCTCTGCAAAATCTTAGGTATTTGGGCTTGGTCATTGTTTCCTGGAAGGGATAGATGATGACAACCATGGGTCTCCATCTACATTATATGTCAGGTATATAGCAGAACCCTGTGTTGTCTATTGATGCAGCGCCTGCGAGAAATGAATTTTGATTCGAATTGGGGGAGTGAGAGGGGAAACCTCCTTCACTTCGACTTACTTGTTCCGGTACCCACCGTCCACTATAACCCCTGTGACCAAAATCTGATCTCTGATCACATACTGCTCAAGATCATGTTCTTGCAAGATATTTGTTATTTGGAGCTTCCACACATTGAAGTTGGTAACTCTTTCAAGCCTATCCTCGACTCTAACTGAAATGGAGGATGTCATGGTCCTCACACTGGAAACTTAATCAAACTTGCTTGGATCCGTGTGTACCTATTGCTGCACTTCAACACGTTTAACATACCCTAAGCTCAGATACCATGTTAAATTATGAGCTTGATTTCTTATGCGGATTAATTTTTTTATTTTCTTCAATATTTTGATTTCAGCTTAATACACTTCAACAATTCCAAATCATAATCGAATAGCAATGATTATGTATATAAATAAACATGCATATCAACAACACATATACCCCTGGGAAACCTGTACAGGGAGAAATACCCCAACAAACAATATTCCTTTATTGTATTAATAATGTATGAAAACTATATTACAGAACTGTATTGAAGAGAGGGTTCGACCTCTTCTTATATAGGCTGAAGAGGGGAAGCTCGAAATAGTAACCTGATTGCATGCATTAAACATAACTCAGCTTCATGCTTTAGTTCAAACTTAAAACTAGACTTAAGATTGGTTACAACTCAGCTTTACACTTTAGTTAGAACTTAGAACTAGACTTGAGATTGGTTACAACTCAGCTTTACACTTTAGTTCGAACTTAGAACTAGACTTGACACTGACATGCTTTAGTTCGAACTTAGAACTAGGCTTAAGACTTTAGTTGCAACTCAACATTACACTTTAGTTCTAAAGTAGAATTAGACTCAAGACTTTAGTTGCAACTCAAAATTACAGTTTAATTCTAAAATAGAACTAGACTCAAGACTTTAGTTGCAACTCAACATTACACTTTAGTTCTAACATAGAACTAGATTCAGGACTTTAGTTACAACTCTTGATAAGGCAATTCAAAATTCTCTTCATGGTGGATAATGTTTACACGTGCCAATGCACTAGATCAATACAATTACATCATTTGCAATATTAGGGATATCGTTTGTTTCTAGCTCATAGGAATTTTATATTCAACCTAACTTTTGCTCATGGCTCACAAGGTTTGACTAGGCTCACAGAGGTTGTATATTCCCCCTGACTTTTGCACTAGTCTGTCTATGCTCACAGAGGTTGTATGTTCCCCTTGACTTTTGCACTAGACTGTCTATGCTCACAGAGGTTGTACATTCCCCCTGACTTTTGCATTAGACTCATATAGCATCTCGTTCGTCCTGACTTTTGGTTTGACTGACAGAGGTTGTACGTTCCCCCTAGATTTTGTCCATACCTCACAAGACTGGTTGATTCTCCAAATCTCCCTGGCTAGCCTCAGGGTGGCCCATATGGCCTCTCATTGGAGAATGACTATCGATGCTGCCAAATTTAACACTAGTTTGCCTCATATGATACAATCAATGAATTGCACACCATGGGTTTGATTTCTTCTTTGCTTGGAACTTGCATATGAGGAGAGTCCATGCCTTACTTTAAACATGCACTTTAGCTTAAATGGTAAAACCATGTAACTATAAAGTCTTGATACATAAGTTTGAAGGCTTATAATATTGTGATATCACCAATCAAATAGGCTCTCTTTTCCCCTTTACAAATATTGATTGATTGCCAAATTTCCTTTCATGTGTAAAATTTTTCTTTAGATGTATATACCAACCTATGTATGAACAACTGCTCCATTACAATCGTATGCAACATTATTCCTAGACATCGATATAACCAATGCATACAAATCAATAAAATTGAAATATAAATTTCAGAATACATGTCAACATTGTCTTAGATTGTAACTCTCTACATGAATCTAATCTAGCTAAGGTGAAGAAAACAATCAATAAATGAGGTTTCACTTTATCATCTCTAGACCTTGTGTCAAGCTTGAAAAATTCCATGAGACACTTTCTTGTAACTTCAAGATCCTTAGTTTGAATTCCTGGAATAGCTTCAACTCTATCACGACCTTCAAAACTTTAGAATGATGCATATTATAAACCTTGGCTTAATGTGCCCCTTTGTGAAGTTTGGTTTTATTCTTACCGTAAAGTTTCTTAGAATGATTTGTACACTTAAAATAACTTTCTCATGTGCATATTTTAACTTATACATGCACTTTTGTCTTATGCACCCTTATGAGATTTTGTCTGATGTACGCTTCATAAGATTTTTTCCCCTTTATGAGATTATGAGATTTTGTCTTATGTACGCTTCATAAGATTTTTTCTTATGTAAACTTGTTTTATGCACCCCCTTAAAAACTTAGAATGTCGCGAAGAAAAAAAACTTGTCTTATGCACGCTGCCCCATGTGTATCACATTGAAAATTATTTTAGGTGCGACATACCATTTCACATTGAAATTTGTTTTATGTGAGAAATTTGGTAACACATTGAAATGTTTTTTGGTGGGATACTTGGTAACTCTTTAGTGTGTTGAAAACCTTTTGTTTTATTCAAACCTCACCACCCCTTGTCTTATTCACCTTATAGATTTTGATTTTTTTTAGTGTTTTGTACTCACACAATTGTTTGGTGGTGCAACATGGTATGGAGATTGGAGGGTAACACACTCACACAATATTTTTGGTGATGCAATATGGTTCAGACCTATGACTGTATTGTACTGACATAATTTGTTTGGTCATGTGACATGGTATGGATATTGGAGTGTATCACATTAAATATTTTAGTATTTTAGATGGTGTGATATTTGTATTTTTTCATATCTTTTGGTGTGATGTGCTTTGCCTTGTTGTGGTGCATCTACTCTTAGGAAAATTTGTTTAAAACAATTCTCTTATTCTTGGATCATTCCCTATCAATTTATTTCAAATTTAAAATTATTTGATACATAATTGTTCATATTTAGATTTTTTATTTTCTCGTTGTTGTAATATATCTCAAATAATAATGGCAAGTAATTAAAAAGACACCATCCCATTGTCATAACCATATTTCTTTCGGTACCCTGAACCACACCCCCATGCAGACCACATAGCTCTAGGTAAAGGAAAGGTATGATAGCCCATAAATCCATATTCCATCCTTTTTCTTGAATCCATACCACAAAATAATTAGTAACAAATGAATATGTAAATAGAATTGTCTTGCCACTATGTATCATTTATTCCCAACAAAAAACTTGCTTTGAATGCTCAATTACAGTAGTAAACATGTATAATATATGGAAGGATACTTGTTTTCTCTATATTTCTTAAGGATGGTGATGTTTCCTTTGATATGTGATGAAATAATGTTGCCATAAACCTACCTTCACAATCCTTGAACTTGTTTAGCCAAAAATTGCTTTTCTGCATTCATCTGCCTAAGCTTGAAATATGTATATGAAAAGCTAAGTTGGTCAATACAAGATCATTCTGGTACATATATTGGAAGGAGCATGTTTATATCTAATTACTTAAATTTTATAAATCCATCATCTTGGTAATATGAATTTTTTTTATCAATAATCGTATGGTGTATTTATTCGAATGCTTGTTCTACATCACCTCCTACCAAACACGATAGAAATCAAAATGATTTAAAATAGCATATTCAAAGCCACCATGCCATAGGAAATATTCTAAGATAAGAATACTTGGCAGATGGGAAGAGATCAATATTGAGTCACATCTTATAGTTTATCCATATAGAGTACCTGGCAGATGGGAAGAGACAATGGGTCAATTTTTTTGGCACCTTCCCAGTTTTCCATATGTTTGTCCAAGGTAAGTTTCTAACCACATCAATTTACAATGAGCCTATGTGATCATTTCCATGAGGTTGTAGGGCCTCTAAAGAAAAAAATATCCATTTGTTGAATTTTGTTGTGGAATCTCCAATTTAGGGTGTACCAATTTCATTGACCAATCTATACCATGGTCTTGGGTCCATACACCATGCAAGTATTCCATTATTTCTGTCCTATGTCCTTAAATAATGTTGGAGCCTTGTTTTTGTATGCATTTTTTTTAATATTTTCCTTCTTCTCATATAGACCGTTGATATAATTTTCTTCCATATTCATTTTAAGTGTTCCCTCCTAACGATCATGTGAATTCGTTGGTGAAGCTTGTTTTGCACTAGAAGCACTAGAAAGGAAAATTTTGGTAGAAAACCCCAATAATGCATTTGGAAGCATAGATTTATCTGGCTTCTTAGATGTAACTTTTTTTTTCCTTTCCTTTACTTTCTTGAGCAAGGTTTCTGAATGAGGAGTTTGTTGCAATGTCTTGGCATTGCCCACTATCCATAAGGAAGAATTGGCTTGTGTCAGAGCAACATTCATCCACCTAACATTTGATATGAATCCAATGCCACCTGATTCTGAAGTTGACAATCCTTTATCTACTAATAATGATCGAACAATTGAAAATATGAGCATACCCACTTCATGCCATTGAAATCCATAAATAGTATTGAATTCCATTTTCCTTGCAACATTGGGTCCAAATTCATTTGTAACCTATAGCCTTATCTCCTTAAGTTGTTTCTTGTAAGGTGTAATGGTTCCAATTCTTTCCAGGTGAAATTCCCAAGGATACCTTAAATTGATAAATTACAAAATCTCTAAGGAAACATCAAATTTTGATTCATTGCGAAGGGATTGTAATATGATGGATCTTCCACTTTCCTCACAACCATCCACAACAACATAAAATACATACAGTCCAAGGAAAGAGTTCTCATGAAATAGTGCAATCCTTTTTGTTTCCATTGGGTCACCATCCTTTAATTAATGGTCATAAAAATGAGAGGATGGGAATTGGCATATCTCAAGAAGCATGAAATACTATGTGGAATTGTTTACAAACTAACACATGCTGCTAAAGGTTATAATTATATAGCCTCATGTCTAACATGTATATTAACTGTCATTACTCCTCTTGAGACCATAAGAATAATTCGTCTTCCATCTCTTTCAACCAACTTAGTTGTGATTATAGTCATCAAAACTTGCAAGAAGATTAAACCAAATGAGGTAGCATTTGCTAAGAATATCTCAACTTCTTGAAAGATCCAACCATCATATAACATTGCTACATTAATTCCTGAAAATTGCTGAAGGAGTAGCCAATCTATAATTAATTAATTAATTATTAATTATTATAATACTTTATAATTCTTAAAATAAAAATGAATAATTCTTATTATTAATTAAATAATTAATAAATAATAATCATAATTAACTAGTAATAATAATATATGAACTAATAATTACAATTAACTAATTAATTAATAATTAGATACACATTACAAATATGACTTTAACATGATGATAAAAACATATTTGCATCAACATTAGAATCATAGTGATGGCACAAATGTGACTCTACCATGATGTGTTGTTTCTATTGCATCGATCATAGTGATGCAACATGATGATTAAATGACATAAATTAAGGCTCCCCAATCACATTATGTTTTGCGTCACGAATACTTCTAAATAATTCTAAAAAAATAACTACCAAGTGACGTGAATTTCAACTCCAAGACCCTATATTGTAGTTGTGTAACCACCTAGTAAATTGTGGCTTCAAACACATGGATCCCACATTAAAATATACCACCTAACCATTATGAGTGTAGACATAACATACCTAATAATTCTTATGACTCCTAACGACACTCTAAACCCTTAACACACTATGACCTTAAACAAACAAATCACTTAATACATGATAAGACTTCACCACTAAGACCCTAGACTCAATATTATCATATGATCCCTATGCCCCTAACACACTATGATATTAATCACAATAACACCTTAATATGCTATAACACCTCACCACAATGACTCTAGGCATACTTTACCCTTTAATCACTATGATCCCTAACATGATAATCCCCTGATACAATATAACACCTAACCACTATTATGCTAGACATAATATACCCACTAATCACCATGACCCTTAACATAATAACCCCCTAACACATTTGAACCCAAACACACTAATCCCCTAATACACTATAGCACCTCACCACCATGACCATGGACATAATATACTCCCTAATCCATATACCCCATAAAAATCTAACCCCCAAACACACTAACCCACTAATACACTATAAAAACTCAACAATATGACCCCATCCCTAGTATACTTCTTAACCACTATCATCCCTAACACATTATGACATACACACTACCCCTTGCACATTATAATACCTAACCACTATGAACCTAAACATAGCACATCCCTTAATCCCTATGATACCTAACACACTATGAAATTGAATTCAATAACCCCATGATACATTATAAAACCTCAACATTATGACCTTGAACACAATCTACTACCCAATCCCTATTACCCCTAACACACTAACCCCCTAATACTATGACACTGAATACACTAACCCTCTATTACACTATAACAAATCACTGTTATGACCTCAGACGCAATATACCCCCTAATCCCTATACTCCAACACATTAACAATCTAACACATTTTTACCTTGATTAGACACAATATACCCCCTAATTATTTAATCACTAATGCACTAAATCCCTAACCCATAATGATTGCAAACACACTAACCCTATAATACATGATAAAACATGACCACTATAACTCCATACACAATATACCCCCAACAAAATATGACCTTGAACACACCAACCCCTTAACACACTGTGACCCTTAACCTTCATGACCCTTAACATAGTATACCACTTAATCCCTATGACCCCTAATGCACTAATCCACTAACATGATATGAAACCCGATAGACCAAACCTCTAATAAAATACTCTAACACCTCACCATTATGACCTTGGACACAATATACTCCCTAATTCCTATGATCGATAACAGATCAATCCCTAACACATTATAACCCCAAACACACTAACCCTTTTATACATTATAACACCTAATCAATATGACATCGGATGTAATATACCTCCTAATCCGTATGACCCCTAACACACTATGATCTCAAATGCACAGTCCCCCCTAATACACCCTAATACACCATGACCCTTGACATAATCACCCCTTAACATATTATGACCTTGAATGCACTAACCCCATATTACACCATGACATGTAACCCTTATGAAAAATGACACATTATACCCCTTATGACCCTTGATGCAATCACCTTGTAAAACACTATGACCCCAAACACACTAGCAACCTTATACACTTTAACCCCTAACCATTATGGCCCCTAGCATAGTAGACCCCTAATCCTTATGGTCTGTAACACAATCACCCTATAACACATAATGAACCTAAAGACATGGACCCATTAAGTCACTATAACACCTAAATACTATGACCTTGTCTATAGTATAGACTTAACACATCAATTCCCCCCTCATACACTATTGACCATTACTAACCATATTTACCTTGATTTACCATCTTGACTATTTTTTAACCCTATATCACCATGTTCACATGCTAAGGTAAACTATAACTTAGACAAAACTAATGATGTAAAATATGGTTAATTACATCATAAGTGGTAATGCCACTGTAAACTTTTAAATAAACAAATGAAGAGAGAGAAAAATGTGAAAATGATTTTTTTGGTATAATTTTTGTTTTAAATCATTATAGACAGAGGAGAGAAAAACAGAGTAGAGAAAAACATATTGGATAAGATCCAATGAGATTGTGAAGAGGACAAAGATAAGAGGATATTGTGAATAAAAGCGCATATCAAATAACTTTTTTAGGTAAAAGTCTTTTGTTTTTTTTTGCTAAGGTATACTGTATCTTTATATTTCCATAGAAAGTTTGTACAAAAAAATTGTTGTTGGCCCGCCACTTAGGAAACAAGACCAACAACAATTCTTCATCTTGTTTATAAGTTTGTGAAATTTCAATATCTTAAATCTATATGATTGAATAAAATAGAGCCTATAATTGTCATTGTACAAAAAACTAGTTGTTGTCTAATCTCTGGATAACTTCAATGAGGTGGGGTAGAGATACCCAAACTGTTAGATCATGTTGTTATTGATGCCAATGGTTTGATTGATTGATGTCATTGATTGATGTCAAGTGATTGATTGATGTCAAAGGATTGATTGATTGATGATTTATGTAATATAATATGTATTGTCCTAAATGAGAATGCATAGATGAAGATGGATCAATGAGTTGTCATTGATACATGATGAAGATGGATCG
>JASDQU010103104.1:90005-128476 GCA_032191745.1 Picea mariana | reverse complement strand
TCCCAAAGACTTTCCAATCATGCCCTTGATTCTCTCAACCTACAATTGAGAAAAATGGCAAATTGGTGTGAGGTGGTTTCTCACTTGAAAACCAATTTCCATAATTAATAAATGAATAATATGTGAGACAAATTTTCTCTCACAAATATTAATCATTTTAATTACAAGTGAATAATAATAATGCATGAGTTATTAAAGCTCATAAAATGCATGAGCACTTCATAAAAGCATTAATCAAACTAATATGAAAAAATGCATGAAGTATTTTTCCCACAAATGCATAATTAAATGCTTGAGAAATAAAACTCAAGAAAGCGTCACTTAAACACTTTTGTCGCCACCTTGAAATCAACATGGCACTAAGTTCTTTCACATGCGGAGATCCATTCGGATCACACCTCCCCACAAAAGAAACTTTTGGTCTCCAAAAGTATCAGCTTCAATCCATCATCAAGTGCATGTAAATGTCTCTGAAAGGCACGTTCCCTTAAGACTCCTTCACCCATGTTCTTCAGAATTAGAATACAAATGCCCACATCCGCAACTGCTGCAATGCAAATGCCTGAAAAAGGCACATCCCCTCAAGACTCCTTCACCTATGTTCTTCGGAATCGGAATGCAAACGCCCACATCTGCAACTGCTGCAACCTGTAATTGATGATAACCTGGAGCTGTGACTAATCATACATGTTTACATTTTGTTTTGAAACACTTTCCAAGAGTTTATAACCATACTCATTGGTCAAGTTTACATGAAAATGCCAAAAATAGGCTTAGGCAAAAACGCCTCAATCAACTGAGAATACAAGGCTTCAGGCATAATCAAAATGCCTCTCACTCTTCCTCACTCAAGAGTGGCTACACAAACCTTTACACAGTCAAAACATATATCAAGTGCCCCATTAAAAAAAAATGTGTACTTATAAAACCCAACTCCCAAACACATGTGGAAAAAATACATTAGGTTTCAAAACCAAAGTATAGAACCATCTCCGGGCAAACTTTTGCATGTTCTCACCAAGGAGACCCCAACTATGACATATCTCATGTGCATATATAAGTATTTAAAACTAGGTTATATGATCAAAACAAAAGTTTTAATAGTCAGCTTTACCAAATCTGATTCTTGGCATATGGACGTTTCCTCCAAACAACGAACTATACAGTCCTCGATATATGGGAATCAATTGGATTTAAAAAATCCAAGTAAAATCTCCAAATAGATGAAGCATGATCTGTGCCATCCAGGTGGAAAGATGGTCGCTATCATCTAGCCATTAACTGCTACCCTCGATCACCACCAGCTTGCAAGGGTTTTCGACTCCTGGGGTTTCGGCGGCAAAAGATTCTGATTTTCTTCTGGATCTGAAACCAACTGTCATAGACAAACATTGCTCGCGGTCATTCTCAAGGCACATGGCCTCCTCCAGGGGCACCTCGGAGATCAAACAACACACGTTCTTCCGAGGAATAAACTGGGCGCTCATCCGTTCAGTAGATCCCTTCCCTTGTTAGGTCAGAGATCGGTCAAATGAGCGGCTCCTTTCTAAGGCTGGGGCCTCGGACCTTCCCCAAGGTTATCGTCCTCATCCTCTACCATGTCAAGGGCCTTCGGATTTGAACCCTCGACCTCTTCGTATTCAAATCCTCGACCTCCGCGTGGATCTCCGGCTCCACGACGTCAAACACTTCACTGACAAGTGTGCGGGTGCAACCAAGATCTACAGCTTCTCCACGTAACCATGTAGATCCACAATAGACAACAAATTATGAAGTTTCTCTTCATTGCATCTTTGTGAACCAGTGGGATATACCAAGGTTTTATCTCGAGAGTTTCTTCCCCTCGTGCAACTGTCAGAACGGCCTACACATCCAGAATGATGTATATATCCTTCTATTACGTCAGAAACGACCTTCGAACATAGATCCTTGTCTGCAACGGCCGGTTTAGAATCGAATCCCAGCTGGGAAGAGAGAAATGAAAATATCTTTCTAGGTAAATAGCTCTTGGGAGAAAATGAGCCTCAACACTGCCAAAAACAACAAAACAGTGACGGCTTCGGATTACACGGCGTCTGTGCGCTCATCGCCCTTGCTGAGCGCTAGAGGGATTCCGCTAGTTCCTCTTTCTTGACTCGGATTAAGAGATTTCACCATCTGAGATTATTGGTCGATGCTATCTGTTCTTGTTAGTGGATAAGTCGTGGGTTCCGGTTCTAGCTTTGTCGATAACAGTGGGATCTAAATCGAGAAATATGACACGAGGCACATGTTTTCCTTCTCCTGTCTCGCTGAAGAACGTGTTGAATGCATCGTCTCCCCCTCCCACTGTTTTGTCATTTGGCATTTTCCCATCAGGCTAGATACCATGCCTGGACGATGTGCACTGACAGGCATTCCCTCATGTTTGTGTCACAGGAACTAATTATACCAATGAGAAGAGATCCACGCGATCCAGGCAGAGATCCCCAATCTCTTTTCCAATGGTATAATGGTCTCAAGCAAAATTGTTAGCAGCATCTTCTTTGCCACTGATAAGCTGCTCGGGATGGAAGAGATGCCTGTAGGTTCCCAGTATAATCCTTCCCACCGAGGGCAAGGCAAACAGAGAAATGGTGACCAGGGGCAGGGGGCAGTTGGGATGAAGATAAGGAAGGCTGCGGTCATCGACCATATCCAAGATAAGAGGCAACTTTCTCATCTGGAGGCCGTTTGGCACGATTTTCATGCCGTTGGATTTCTCTCGTCCAACCCTTCGCAATGACGCCATTACTTCTCGATTCCAAGTTGGAAAATTTTTGAGTGTTTTCCATTAAAAGGGAGATACCTGCCCCCATAAAACTTGAAATTTTGCAACATAGCAGAAATAAAACTTGCAGAAACATTATGAACTGCTTACCGAACCAGCACCAAGAACTTACATCTTGTAATCATGCTTTTCCAATGGTGGATGGAGCCTCCTTCTTCACAGGCTCTTTTACATTCTGCTTGCTTGACTTGTGGCGAATTTCAGGGTGCAATTTCCAGCACTTCTTCTCCCAATGGCCACTGATTTTGCAGAAATTGCAGAAATTCCTTCGTTTTCCATTCAACTATACATTCCTTGTAGGAGGA
The DNA here is from genome assembly GCA_032191745.1 of Picea mariana. Taxonomy (NCBI): domain Eukaryota; kingdom Viridiplantae; phylum Streptophyta; class Pinopsida; order Pinales; family Pinaceae; genus Picea; species Picea mariana. Next base: position 125,362 of record JASDQU010103104.1, on the reverse strand, counting down.
TACGAAAGGTTCTTCTTCTTCTTGGTCTCACTTCTCATGGACACATCCGTCTTCTTAACCCACATTTTCTTTGTTTGATGCTTAACTACATCATGGTTAGAAGATCTATGGAAGCAATCATTTCTCTTATATGCAAAAAAAAAACTTGAATGATTGTTATACCTTCCTGACTTGTCCTTGAACTGATGAGGACTAACTGTCTTGATTCCCTTCTTGGAATCAGGTGGTGAAGAGATGGCTTTCGTTTCAACAACTTTTGAGCATTCTTCTTTCTCTTCATGTCCATAACCCAAGCCTGCAAATGGTTGTCTTGGTACAACCTCCAATGGCTGGGTGACTCCTTGACCATTAATGCCAAGTCCACCTCCTCTATACCCCATCTTCGTGAGGATCTTCATGCCAACATTATTTTCATATTGAGAGAAAACAGAACATGAAGAAACATCATATACCTCGGTTTGAGATGCAGCATCCATCTTCTCAACCTTCTGCAACTTAGCCAATAACTCGTCTTTGTCTCGTAGCATTTCTTGAAGCTCCTGCTTCTCCTCTTCAGATACTTGCAAAAGTCTTCTCAATTCTGCATTGTCATCTTGAATGTTATCATTGATCTCTTGCAACTCTTGCATTCTTTCAGCGTGCTTCGCTCCTCTGCCCATCCTGCAAAGCAGTCACCTGCTCTGATACCACTTGATCCGTAAACGGGTCGAGTATTACTCTCCCAAATGTTTACAATGTGAGGATATTTTAAATTGACTATGGCTTATACAGGTTTTATTGAGCATATTAGTTCATAATGCATTAAAACACATAAACATAATACAAATGAACATTAAGGAGTATAAAACACATGAAGGCAAATAAGAGAGAGACAACCAATGTTGATAACGGAGATCACCTCTCCACCTCTGGGGCTACGTCTCCGGACCTGCTCCAACTGGAATGCAGATCTTCTATATTCCTTCTTCAAAGTGAGCTCTCAAAGCTTTCTTACATTCAAGGACTATGGCTCTTCATTAGCTCATCACTATGGCTTTCAATAGCTAAGAACTCTCTCCTCTCTTCTCTTTTTCAACATGGCTCACATAAGGAATATATATAGTTTTTCCTTACTCACTCTCCAACTAAGAGCATTAATTACAAGATCCACAATTGTAGGATCTGATTGCAAAGAAGGAAAAACAAGATCCTTAAAAGTAGGATCTTCAACCATCTTAGGCTTAAAAATGGAAAATTCTCAAAACCTCCCAAAGACTTTCCAATCATTCCCTTGATTCTCTCAACCTACAATTGAGAAAAATGGCAAATTGGTGTGAGGTGGTTTCTCACATGAAAACCAATTTTCATAATTAATAAATGAATAATATGTGAGACAAATTTTCTCTCACAAATATTAATCATTTTAATTACAAGTAAATAATAATAATGCATGAGTTATTAAAGCTCATAAAATGCATGAGCACTTCATAAAAGCATTAATCAAACTAATATTAAAAAATGCATGAAGTATTTTTCCCACAAATGCATAATTAAATGCGTGAGAAATAAAACTCAAGAAAGCGTCACTTAAACACTTTTGTCGCCACCTTGAAATCAACATGGCGCTAAGTTCTTTCACGTGCGGAGATCCATTCGGGTCAATGGTGGTGATGTATTCCTAGGAGATGACTCGACAACAAAAATCTTGGGACATGGAAGGGTTAAGTTGCTGCTAAAATATGGAAGGAATAGAACACTTCCTGGGGTTCTACACATTCCAAAACTAGCCAGGAGTCTAATATCTATAAGTAAGATGGATGATGCAGGAGTGGATACTGTATTTGGAAAGAACACTTGCAAGATGGTTCGAGGATAAATGGTGTTGATGAGGGGAGTTCATTGTGGAACTCTGTACAAGTTCTTGGAAAGCACTTATATTAATGGGTGTAACAATTCTGTTGTCCCTGAACAGAAAAATAAAGAAGACAAGACCAATATTGTCCTTGGAAAGAAGACCATGCTGTGGCATCAAAGACTGGGACATATTGGAGAAAAGGGCCTTCAAACACTACACGAAGGTATGTCTAATTGCAGTTTGGATTTTGATTTCTGTGAACATTGCATATATGGTAAACAAAATCGAATAAGATTCCCATATGGTGCTACAAGAGCAAAGGGGATCTTAGAGTTGATACATAGTGATGTGTTTGGACCTGTTCTTGTTCCATCCCTAGGTAAATCTGTGTATTATGTTTCATTCATAGATGATTTTTCAAGGAACACATGGATTTATTTTCTTAGAAAGAAATCTGAGGTATTTGATAAATTTAAAGAGTTTAAGGCTCTGGTAGAAAATCAGACAGAGAAGAAAATAAAGGTATTGAGAACAGATAATGGTGGAGAATTCTATGGAAATGAATTCGAAGAATTCTGTAAGAAGTGTGGTATAGCAAGGAAAAATACTACTCCATACACTCCTCAGCAGAATGGAGTTGCAGAAAGGATGAACAACACACTGATGGAAAAAGCAAGCAGGATGCTCAGCGGTGTCGGGTTAGGACAAGAATTCTGGGCAGAGGCAGTGGGTACAACATGTTACCTGGTCAATCGATCACCTTCATTAGCGTTGGATGATAAAACTTCACACGAGGTATGTTCTAGAAAGAAACCCTCTATTCAACATCTTAGAGTGTTTGGTTGTGATGCTTATGTACATGTTCCACAGGAAAGTAGAAGTAAGCTGGATAAAAAGGATGAAAAGTGTATCTTTATTGGTTATAAAGATGGTGTGAAAGGTTATAAGATTTGGAACCCAGAAACCAAGAAAACTGTTTACAGTTGAGATGTTGTTTTCAGAGAGGTAAAAGGTGTGTCCAAATAGGAATTCCTACCAATGCAAGACGAACCTAAGAAAATAGAGCTTGAGTTGGATGATGCAAAATCTGAATCATCTGAAGAAGAGGAAGCAAAAGAAGAAGAAGAAGAAGAACATCATACCCCAGTATTGAGGAGATCAGTGAAAGATAGAAGGGAACCAGAAAGGTATAGTCCACCTGATTTTCGTTCCAATTTTGCTTTATCTATTACTGATGATGATCCAAGAACTGTCAAGGAAGCAGTGAATTCAAAGGATAGTAAACTATGGAAGAAGGCCATGGTTGAATAAATGGATGCCTTGGATAAGAATGAGGCATGGGATATAGTTGAGTTGCCAGCTGGAAAAAAATTTGTTGGCAGCAAACGGTTGTTTAAGAAGAATTTTAATTCACAAGGTAAAGTGGAGAAATACAAAGCTCGGTTAGTAGCAAAAGGTTATTCCGAGGTAGAGGGAATTGACTTTGGTGAGATTTTTTCTCCTGTTACTAAGTTAACTTCTATTATATTTATTTTATCTATTGTTGTTGCTTTTGATCTTGAAGTGGAACAGATGGATGTGGAGACAACATTTCTACATGGAGATCTGGAGGAAGAAATCTAGATGAAGTAGCCAGAAGGATTTGTAGTGAAGGGAAAGAAAGAGTCGGTTTGTAAGCTAAAGAAGTCACTACATGGTCTGAAGAAATCACCTAGGATGTGGTACCAAAAGTTTGACACATACATCCTTGGATTTGGATTTGTAAGAAGCAGGGTTGATCACTGTGTATATTCCAAGAAGGTTGGTAATCACTTCATTTATGTAGTGTTTTATGTTGATGACATGTTGGTAGGAAATAACATGGATGTTATCAAGGAAGTGAAATCACAGCTATCCTACAAATTTGACATGAAGGATCTCAGTGCTACTAACTTCATTCTGGGAATGGATACTAAAATAGATTGTGCAAACAATAAACTCTAGTTGAATCAGAGAAAATATGTTGAGACGATATTGCAGAGGTTTAATATGCATGGAAGTAAACTGATAAAGGTTCCTATTCCTATAGGTGTAAAGTTATCTGGAGATCATTGTCCCAAGACACAGGAAGAAGAAGAGGACATGTCCCATGTTCTGTATGCCAGTGTAGTTGGCAGTTTGATGTATGCAATGGTCTGTACTAAACTGGACATTGCACATGCAGTGGGAGTTTTGAGCAGGTATATGTCAAAAAAAGGGAAGGATCATTGGACAACAGTAAACAGGGTCTTGAGGTCTCTTCGTGGCACTACTAGTTATGCATTGTGCTACCAAGGAAGACCATGATTGGACAGAGTGTTGGACATACATGGCTTTGTTGATCCAGACTAGGCTGGAGATCTGGATTGTAGAAGATCTACAGGGTATGTGTTTAACCTATTTGAAGGAGCAATTAGTTGGATGAGCAAAAGACAGGCCTTAGTGGCACTCTCAACTACAGAAGTTGAATACATGGTAGCCACTCATGCAAGCAAGGAAGCAGTATGGTTACAAATATTTTGTTCAGGTATTGGGTTGGTACAACAAGCAATGAGATTAGATTGTGACAGTCAGAGTGCAATCTTCCTGGCAAAGAACCCAGCTTCCCATTCAAAGACAAAGCATATTGATGTACAGTATCACTTTGTGAGAGACATGGTTGAGGAAAAGAAGGTGTTGCTGGAAAAGGTTGACACTTTGAAGAATGTTGCAGATTCATTGACAAAGTCTGTTAACACAAAAAAGTTCTCTTGGTGTATAGTAACAATGGGCATTGTTGCCCTGGATTGTTGACTATATAATCCCCTGGACCCCTGGATGCAAAGAAAAAAACAAGTGGGAGAATGTTGGGTATGTGTTATATTCTTTGCATGTGTGTGTGTGGCTGCGTCAGATATGCAAACTGCACCTGATGATCCCTAGCGGTTATTGCTATTTTTAGTGAATTTTGCTATTTTTAGCGGTTTACTAAAAATAATCACAGTTTTAGGGATTAGGGTTTTGGTATCTACGGAATACCTAAGAACATTGTGTATATTGTATAGTGAATGGTGAAATTCGATATAATGAATATAAGAAAGGTTTTCCCGGTTGAGGGTTTCTGGTATAAATCTTTGTGTACTATGTGAATGAGCCATTGATTAATTTATGTTCTACTTAAGAATCTATATGCATTGCTTTACTTCAGAGGTTTAAAACTTACAAGGCTTGTGCAAGGAGTGCACACCAGATTATTGAAATCTATGAAGCCAGTGCAAGGAGTGCACTTGAACTCTGTTGTGAGTTCAAATAAAGAGTGTACCAGGTGGGAACACTAGAACCATTCTGAAGCTCAAGAGAAATAGTGTCAGGGAAGTGCACATCATATTTGTTGAACACTCTTAAGAGGACATACTAAAGTTACTAAATACTCTGAAGGATATGCAAGGAGTGCATTGAGCGAGCACAAGGAGTGTGCATGAATACTTTTGGAAAAAGTATTAAATCTAAGTCTCTTAGAAACTCAGAGTGCAAATTGTGCACAGGGGAACACTCTATTAAGTGTTAGTCAAATTCAAGGACAGATCACAAGGAGTGTCTAAGTGAACTTTTAGAGTTCAGGTTTCAGGAGGAGAAGAGTGGAAGGAGTGTACAATTCCAACACACTGCTAAAGTGTTGGTCAAGCTCAGGAGGAAGAGAGAAGAAGTTCCAGGAGGTCACAAGAGATCATTTGGAGGAGAAAAGGGCCAAGATCCTTAGAAGTTTGAGCAAGCATAAGCTCAGGATAGATAGTGCAAGTACATGAAGAGATCTTGTAAGGTGTACAGAGGTCATGAACCTTCAAGGTTCAGATTATTAAGAAAGCATAAGGAGTGTGCAGGAATATTTTTGAAAACATATTTAAGTCTGAAGTATTTGGAACTTCAGGGAGTGCAAGGAGAGTGCCAGAGGATGGAATTACTTCAATTCCAAAGATCAAGAGGAATAGAACAAGGTGTGTGCAAGTGGACTTATTTCAAATCCCAAAGCTCAGGAGAAACAACGCGAGTGAAGGTCGAGGAGTTAGCCTTGCAGGAGAAGTATCGAAGGTTAAGCCTTTGAAAATCCATTGAGAAATTCTTCTTTTGAAGGAAAGTGCAATAACATAGGATGAGAAGCTACAATATCCATTATCTCTATTGTCGGGAGAAATATGGACCGTCAGATCAGAGTCTAGAATGAAGAAGGAGCGCACAAGAGGAGAAAACATCCTAGTCGTTGGATATAAGAATGTGGATCGAAGACTGTCTGATCCAGGTAAGTTGCATGGGATTAATCCCTCGAATTCCTTTCAACTTTGCAAGTTCATAGTCTTTCATTTTTATGCGCAGAGGAGACAAGTTTATCGAAGTCCCGAAGCCCAAAGTGGATCTAGACCATCTAATTTCTAGGGACACATGTCAGCAGATCGCTAGATTCAGAGGACCAACTATCTGGGAGAAAAAAGGCTAGGAACATTCAAGGCTCTCGATGCTCCGAAGAGCAGAGAAGATACTCACTTTCGAATGAGAGAACACGTGGAAATATATCGAGAAGTCTGGAGGATAGACACTCCTGGGGATTCGTGAAGTGGTTTGGTACAAATATTCCTGAAGCTCGGAGGATAGAATTCAATCTTGGTCATTAGTCTCTGAAGACACATGGTAGAAGATATATCATCCATAGGTATAGCACACTGGGATATAATTGGTCGAGGAGCCGTGTAGGTTCCCTAAGTCCTACAAGCTCGAAAAAAATATGGACCATTGAATCTAGTGGACACATGGCAGACCATTAGACCCTCTGCTAGTTCAGAGGTTCATAAGAACAATAGGTTCGAGAAGCTAGGACTTTTGAAGTCCCAAAAACTCAAAGTTCATCTAGGCCATCCATTAGAGAGGACACATGTCGACATATTAGAAGATCTAGAGGATAGGCACTCTGGGAGAATAGAGGAAAGAGAAGTTCGATCTCTCCAGAGTCTCAAAGTCCATAGTTGATTTGGACTATTGATCACTGGAAGGACACATGGAAGAAGATCAGAAGGTCTAACACTCTAGAGGAAATAGGGCGCAGTGTTGTTGAGGACTTGCGAAGGCCATAGTCAATCCTACTCATCCATTGGAGGAGGACGCATGGAAAAAGATCTAGAGATTGGGGATGTGGCACTTCAGAGAATTTTCATCGTTGTGGAGATAGGAAGGAAAATCATTGAACTCCCAGAGGCATCCTAGCCATCGATCAAGAAAGGGACACATGGAATAAGGAGAAACCCCTTCAACATTTCGGTGATCCGAGAGATTTGCAAAAAAGGCATGGTGGAGAAATCGTCGAAGCCCAAAGAGGAGAGATATAGGTCATCCATCCGTTTGAGATGAGATTAGTTGTTTTGGTGAGAAGTTAGGAGCCATCCTATCTATTTTTTCGGAGATCAACAATTCGCAAGGGTTGTGTGCGTTAGGTGCGATCAATAGAAATCATTGAATCTCGAAGAGGAGGAATCTGGAACGTCCATCGGTCATAGCTTGAGGACTATCGATTTGATACGTGGGCGCAAGTGATTTTTCAATGTTCGGCACTTGGAATAGGTTGTGCATTGGAGTGGAGAAGAAATCGCCAAAGGAAAAAGCCAAAATTAGCACCTTTTATCTTGGCGCTCAGTCATAGTCTAGGGTCATATCCTATTGTTGCCAGAGGAATAGACACTAAGGTCGATTTCAAATTTGAAAAAGGTAAGGGGCTTAGTAAAAGAGCTCGCGGGTCTTTTGTAATACCTGTGCATGGAAAATTGAGGACCTGTGTAAAGGATTTTTTGGGGCTCAGCAGGGCCTGAGGAGCTGATCCAACTCTATCTTTTGAATGATCCTAAACCGGGAGGTCAAGCAGACCCCGAGAGTGGGACGAGGTCTGCATCATTATGGCATGGGACAAAAGTGGGTTTTCTTCTCTGCACCAATATGACCCTTTGTTCCTCCTTGGCACACTTAGTGGCTTCCAACCAAGTGTGAGGACGAACCATGATGACCTAGGAAAAAAATTCATCCTTGAGGCCACTAAAAAATCATTCCATGAAGAAAGCATATATCATGCCCTATGTTTGGAAAGCCAAGTTCTCAAAGGCAACAATAAAATCTTCCTAAATGATGGGTGATGGGTGTTTATACAACTTCCTAAAATCTTCCTAAAATCTTCCTAAGTTCGAGATTGTTTCAACTTGGTCAGATGTCCTAAATGATGGGTGTCCATGTCAAAGCGTTTATACAACTCTGTAACAAACTATGACCAAGAAACATACCCTTCGTGTGCATTGCGGTGCCATTTCTTCCATTTCCATATTTATGAATCCAAACAGATAATTCCATAACGAAGCTTGGTTAACTCATCAATGATACCATGCAGGGAGAAATAATGTTCCATCTGAGTAACCCGAACTTATGGATCTGATCCATCAAATTTGTTAACATCGAATCTAGGGAGACATGGGTCACAAGGTAAGGAGATGGAATGAGAGTGTAGAGGTTGGTTGTAGTTAACACCTTTAGTATAGAGAAGTGGGTCAGAGGAGGAAGGACCCTAGAATTTTTTCATGAATTGGTTGAGAGAGGAATGGACTTTGACAATTTGGCTACTGAGTTGGTCTTGGATGTGGTCCATTTTTGCATGAATGGTCGCAATATCCCTATTTAATTGGGCATGGAGGGTAGTAAGGTCAATACTCAATTTTTGCTTGGTTTCTTCTTAGTGGGTGGGATCCATGGCAGGATGAGGGGTGGGTCTATGAGGTAAAAACAACAAGGTTAAAAATATAAATATCACAACAATTAGGGAAAAAAGGGGAATCCAATGAGATAGGTCTCAAGGGTGTAGGAACATAAAAAAAGGTTAAAAATGATAGGTATCACAACGATCAGGGTGAAAATGGGAATCCATTGAGATAGGTATCAAATAAGGGTGTGGGAAAGTAAAAAACAAGTTAGAAATGATAGATATCACAATGATTGGGACAAAAAACGGAATACAATGAGATAGGTCTCAAATAAGTGTGTTGATAGGCCCCATACATTTTTTTCTCCCTTTATTATTTTTTCTTTTTTTCATTTTTTTTACTCCTACGGATTTATATTCTGATCTAAATAATAATGCAGTGTTAAAATGTCCAAATTCTTAACAGTTAAAAAATATTCCTTTATTGCATTAATAATGTAAGATCTATTACAAATATCCACCATGAATGTACTTCTCTCAAAGAGATTTCCAAGATGACTCTGACCTGACAAAGACTTACAAGACCTTGCTAAAATACACCTTTGATATGCTGCCTCTTTATCACTGATGTGCTCCTCTATTACTTCACCCTCAACTTGCATATGAAAACTCTGTTTCAAAATTATGTTGCAAAAACTGTGTCGAGAAGAGGGTTCGACCTCTTCTTATATAGGCTGAAGGGGGGAAGAGGAGAAGCTCAAAATAGTAACCTAATTGCATGCATTAGTCATAACTCAGCTTCATACTTTAGTTCAAACTTAGAACTAGACTTGAGATTGGTTACAACTCAGCATTACACTTTAGTTCGAACTTTAGGACTAGACTTGAGATTGGTTACAACTCAGCATTACACTTTAGTTCGAACTTAGAACTAGACTTGAGACTGACATGCTTTAGTTCGAACTTAGAACTAGACTTAAGACTTTAGTTGAAACTCAACATTACACTTTAGTTCTAAGATAGAACTAGACTCAAGACTTTAGTTGCAACTCAACATTACACTTTAGTTCTAGACTCAAGACTTTAGTTGCAACTCAACATTACTAAAAATAGAACTAGACTCAAGACTTTAGTTGCAACTCAACATTACACTTTAGTTCTAACATAGAACTAGACTCAAGACTTTAGTTACAACTCTTGACAAGGCAATTCGAAATTCTCTTCATGGTGGATAATGTTTACACATGCCAGTGCACTAAATCAATACAATTACATCATTAGCAATATTAGGAATATCCTGTGTTTCTAGCTCATAGGAATTTTACATTCAACCTAACTTTTGCTAGATACCTTGACTTTTGCTGATGGCTCACAAGGTTTGACTAGGCTCATAGAGGTTGTATGTTCCCCATGACTTTTTCACTAGTCTGTCTATGCTCACAGAGGTTGTACGTTCCCCCTGACTTTTGCACTAGACTGTCTATGCTCACAGAGGTTGTACGTTCCCCCTGACTTTTGCATTAGACTCGCATAGAATCTCATTCATTCTGAATTTTGGTTTGAATCACAGAGGTTGTCTGTTCCCCCTGGATTTTGTTAATATCTCACAAGACTGGTTGATTCTCCAAATCTCTCTGGCTAGCCTCGGGGTGGCTCATATGGCCTCTTATTAGAGAATGACTGTTGATGCTGCCAAATTTAACACTCCCTCTCAACGAGGGAGTCATTATCAACCACACCAAGCTTGCCTCTCAGCTGCACAAACTGACTGGACGTCAGAGGCTTGGTCAGAATATTAGCTACCTACTCGCTCGTGGCTATGTACTGTAACTTTACAGTTTTTCTCTTGACAAAGTCTCAGATGTAGTGGTACCTCATGTCAATATGTTTTGACCTGTCGTGAAATACCAAGTTCTCTGTCAATTTTATGCAACTTTGATTATCACAGTGAACCACCGCCATCTCGAGCTTGTCACCAAACAAACCAGAAACCAATTTTATGAGCCATGCTACTTCCTTGCTAGCATCACTTGCTATAATGTACTAAGCCTCTATTGTACTATGTGCAATGGATCCCTTCTTTTGGCTTGACCAAGAGATCATAGCGGATCCTAAATTGAAGCAGTATCCAAAAGTACTCTTTCAATCCACTGGGCTTCCTGCCCAGTCAACATCTGCATACCCATGCAGAAATAAACCACCACTAGATGTATATATCAGACCATAAGTAATGGTCCCTCTGAGATATCTCAAGATGTGCTTTGTTGCCACCCAATGTCTTTGTCTCGGTTCAGTTATGAACTAACTCATTGCAATCACTGCATAGCATATATCTGGCCTAGTGTGGATCATTTACATCAATGATCCAATCAGTTGCCTATACATGGTGGGATCCACCAAATCTGAACCTGTATTAGAATCATGCAGCTTCTTCAGGTTGGTAACCATTGGAGTAGACATGGATTTCCAATCCATCATACCAAACCTATTTAGTACATCCACTGTGTATTTTCCTTGTGCCAGAAATATCTCGCCCTGTCTTTGCCACACTTCCAATCCTAGGAAGTAATGCATCAAGCATAAGTCTTTCATCTCGAATTCTAAGGTTAGCTCCCTCTTGCACCAATCTATTAGCCCTTCATTTCCTATTAGAAAGAGATCATCAACATACAGGATTAGTATAACAGGTTGGTTACCTCTTACCTTGAAGTATAGATTTGCAACAGCGTCACTTTTCCGAAAGCCGAGGCTTTTAAGAAAGCCATCAATCCTGTCATACCAAACTCTAGGAACCTGCTTAAGACCATACAAGGCCTTCCTTAGCTTGCATACATGAGTGCCTTTTTTATGCAGTATAAAACCATCTGGTTGTTCCACAAAGACCTCATGTTCAATCTTTCCATTCAAGAATGTTGTTTTTACATCCATCTGATGTAGCTTCCAACCAATTACATAAGCTAAAGAAATAATAGCTCAAATGGAGGTATACCTGGCTATAGGAGAAAAAATCTCTTCGTATTCGATTCCTTCTTTCTGAGAGAAGCCTTTGGCTACAAATATTTCTTTGAACTTTTCCACACTTTCATCAACTACATGTTTGATCTTATAGATCCATTTGGAAGAAACCACTGATTTGTCTTTTGGCCTTGGCAGAATGTCTCAAACATTTTTCTTTATAATAGACTTGTATTCCTCAAGCATGGCATCCTTCCATACTTGTAATTTATCTACTTCTTCAAGTGAAGAAGGTTCGGCATCACTAATGTTGCTCATCAGTGCAACATAGCCTCCAAACCTATGAGGCCTCTTCCTTTTCCTGAATGTTCCTTTGGGAGAAACTATCCTTTCTGCTTCCTTCACTATTTCTTTAATCCACCCTGGCTTCCTTTTGGTTGGAGGTTCTTCAAGAGTTCTTTCTAACACTTCAGCAGGTTCTAGGGGCTCATTACTTTTTCCTTCACGAGGTTCCTCCCTCTGATCATTTGACTCTTCATTTTTCAGAAGAGGGTGAAGTTGGTTGAACTGCTTCCGAATCCTGCTGAAGCTCTCTGGATTTCTTAAATTCGGCTTCCTCATGGAAAGTCACATCTATGCTTACCTCTATTTTCCTCTGACCCGGTACATAAATCCTGTAAGCTTTGGAGTTATCCTTGTGCCCCACAACAACCCCTTTCTTGCCTGAGGGTTCCATCTTTGTCCTCTTTTCCTTAGGGACGTGAATATACACAAGACATCCAAATATCCTTAGATGCCCTACTTCAGGTTTGATCCCTGAGAAGACTTCTTCAAGAGTCTTGTCCTTCAAAATAGCATGGACACCTATTCTGAATATACATGGCAGTGGAGGTAGCTTCTGCCCATAAAGAATTTGGCAGATCCTATTCAAACATCATTGCTTTCGTTGCCTCACAAATAATTGTGTTTTTCCTCTCAGCAACACCATTTTTCTGAGGGTTATATGGCACGGTCAACTGTCTCTTGATTCTTGTTGACTTGTAGAAATCCTCAAATTGAAGAGATTCAAAGTCTCCTCCATTGTCTTTTCTAAGGATTATGATGTGTTTCCTTGTCTGTTTTTCAATAAAGGCTTTATACTCTTTGAATTTATCAAATGTGTCACTTTTAGCTTTAAGAAAATATATCCAACATTTTCTTGAGTAATCATCAATAAAAATGACATAATACAAACAACCACTGAGTGAGGGAGATGACATGGGACCACATACATCAGAATGAACCAGATCTAATATGCCCTGAGCTCTGTTGTCACTACTAGGAAATGATTTCTTTATATTTTTACCTAGAATGCATCCCTTACAAATTTCATTTTTACTAAGATAAATAGAAGGCATCCCACATACCATGTTATGTAGATCTGGAAGAGGTTTGTAATGAAGATGTCCAAGTCTTCTGTGCCACAACTCGTTGGATCTAGTTGTATTATGAGCCAATGCCTAAACTGACTGTCCTGACACGACGTGCAGTCCTCCACTGCAAGTTCCAATGGGTTCCATTGTACTTAAGTGGCTACCTTTAGCCCATAGTAGTGCCTTCCTTTCCTTGAAGATCACCCAATATCCCTTGTCCTCAAGGGTTGCAACTGATAGTAGATTATTCTTGAGCCCTGGAACATATAATGCTTCATCAACATGAAGTCTAGCCCCAGATTCCAATCTGAAGGAGATAGAGCCTACTCCCTCTATCTTGTAACATTTTTCATCCCCAAGCTCAACCTGCTCTGCAAAAGGTTTTGTCTCGAAATCTGAGAGGATCTCCTTATACCCTGTCATGTGCTTTGATGCACCATTGTCTACTAACCAAGTTTTCGGCCACGTGGAAACTAAACTGGATAAATCATAAATCAAATAATATTCTTTCCTATTTTCTTTCTCATTAGAAGGAATTTTCTGATTTCTTTTGGATTCATCATCCTCGACAGTTGAGGCATAATGTTTCCCTTTCCTAGGATATTTCTTTCTAAACCAACAATCTTTAGCAAAATGACCCAACTTATTACAACTAAACCATTTAATCTTAGATGCATCAATATTCTTTCCTTTGAATATACCTTTGATGTTTGTCTTCCATTGAGATCCTTTCTAGAAAGTGCCTTTCTTCTTTCCCTTGAATCTTAATGCTAAATTTGAGTGCTCTTCTTTCGTTGGATCGCTCTTGGTAGCTGTGAAACTCTCCTCCTGGAGGCAATCATGCCATAACCTCTCAAACGTGGGCTGAATCTCTCTCCCACTTACACTGGATAAGAAGGTCTCCCATGAATAAGGAAGACCGTCAAAAATGCCCTGCACTAAATCATCATCGTTCACTGTCACCCCTGTGATCAAAAGATGATCTCTAATCTGAGCTATCCTAGAACAAAAAGATGCCACTGATTCACCTTTCTCCATCTTCAGATACTTAAGCTTGTCATTAAGTGTCCTCTTCTGACTTGGAGCCTGTTTCTCATACAGATTCACCAAGGTATCCATACATTCCTTGGCAGTCATCAATGAAGTCATTGCAAGCATTATATTGTCTTTGACTAAGTCAAAGATGATTCGCTTGGCCTTTACTTGACTCTTCCTGAAAGTCGTTCTTCCTGCATTATTCGTTGGTTCCTCCACCATTTTGGTCACATACTGCTCAAGATCATGCTCTTGCAAGATATTTGTTATACGGAGCTTCCACACATTAAAGTTGGTAGCTCCTTCGATCCTATCTTCGGCCCTGACTGAAATGGAGGATGCCATGGTCCTCACACTAGAAACTTAATCAAGATTGCTTGGATCTGTGTGTACCTGATGCTGACACTTCAACATGTTTAACACACCCTAAGCTCTGATACCATGTTAAATTATGAGCTTGATTTCTTATGTAGATTAATTCTTTTATTTTCTTCAATACTTTGATTCCAGCTTAATACACTTCGACAATTTCAAATCATGATCGAATAGCAATAATTATGTAGATAAGTAAACATGCATATTAACAACACATATACCCTGGGGAAACCCTGTATAGGGAGAAAACCCCCAGGAAACAATATTCCTTTATTGCATTAATAATGTAATATCTCTTACAAATATCCACCATGAATGTACTTCTCTCAAAGAGCTTTCCAAGATGACTCTGACCTGACAAAGACTTACAAGACCTTGCTAAAATACACCTTTGATATGCTGCCTCTTTATCACTGATGTGCTCCTCTATTACTTCACCCTCAACCTGCATATGAAAACTCTGTTTCAAAATTGTGTTGCAAAAACTTTGTTGAGGAGATGGTTCGACCTCTTCTTATATAGGCTGAAGAGGGGAAGAGGAGAAGCTCGAAATAGTAACCTGATTGCATGCATTAGTCATAACTCATCTTCATACTTTAGTTCGAACTTAGAACTAGACTTGAGATTGGTTACAACTCAGCATTACACTTTAGTTAGAACTTTAGGACTAGACTTGAGATTGGTTACAACTCATCATTACACTTTAGTTCAAACTTAGAACTAGACTTGAGACTGACATGCTTTAGTTCGAACTTAGAACTAGACTTAAGACTTTAGTTGCAACTCAACATTACACTTTAGTTCTAAGATAGAACTAGACTTAAGACTTTAGTTTCAACTCAACATTACACTTTAGTTCTAGAATCAAGACTTTAGTTGCAACTCAACATTACTAAAAATAGAACTAGACTCAAGACTTTAGTTGCAACTCAACATTACACTTTAGTTCTAACATAGAACTAGACTCAAGACTTTAGTTACAACTCTTGACAAGGAAATTCAAAATTCTCTTCATGGTGGATAATGTTTACACGTGCCAATGCACTAGATCAATACAATTAAATCATTTGCAATATTAGGAATATCATTTGTTTCAAGCTCATAGGAATTTTACATTCAACCCAACTTTTGCTAGATACCTTAACTTTTGCTCATGGCTCACAAGGTTTGATTATGCTCACAGAGGTTGTATGTTCCCCCTGACTTTTGCTCTAGTTTGTCTATGCTCACAGAGGTTGTACGTTCCCCCTGACTTTTGCACTAGGCTATCTATGCTCATAGAGGCTGTACGTTCCCCCTGACTTTTGCATTAGACTCACATAGCATCTCGTTTGTTGTGACTTTTGGTTTGACTCACAGAGGTTGTTCGTTCCCTCTGGCTTTTGTCAATAACTCACAAGACTGGTTGATTCTCCAAATCTCCCTGGCTAGCCTCAGGGTGGCCCATATGGCCTCTCATTGGAGAATGATTGTCGATGCTGCCAAATTTAACATTGTTCATATTTATTAATAGGCTTTATTAACTAATTTCGGTCTTTATTACATAGAAAATATATTATTCTATCTATGTGAGGGGTTAAGGAGGTTAGGGCCCTAACACAACCAGTAAAACAGACTTGACAACAAGAATTTTTCCCATGATAGAGTTCACAGACCCATTTTCCACAATGACAGAGGGAGTAGCCAATCTAGACTATTGGAGTACAGATGAGGTCATTGAATCAGACCTATATCTACTATGTGTGACAGTGATGCATCCAGATGTTGGAGGATGGGATACCTCCCTCACTAAGAGGGAGTGTTGATTTTGTAGCATCAAGAGGCATTCCCACTTGTGGAGTGTGGTGAGAATACCTTTCTCGCTAAGAGGGAGTGTTGATTTTTGTAGGTTCGGGAAGGTATTCTTACATGAACCTAAGTGTTGGGCATGTGGGAATCATCGTGGGAACCACATCACACTTTAAGTTTGGAGAAAACCCCCTTGGATTTGAGTGGGGGCTTCATGGGTTTGATGATGGGATTTGTGGGCTTGTGTTGCAGCTTCACACCCACAAGGAAAGCCTAATTTGATGTTGACTTGTGGAGGGGCTTCTATGGTGACCCCTAAGGATTGTATATATAGGAGATAATTCATTGTGACATAATTATCACATGGAAGAATGGAGTTAGCATAAAGTAAGTTTACACTTGTACTAGGAGGTTGGGTGATCTCAAGAAAGGGAAAGTTTGCAAGGTGGCGAATCTGGCCCTAAAGAGAGAAGCGAAGAAGGTCGCATGTGTGGAGCAAATTTTTCGTACTATACATGGTTTGCAAGAGGATGAAGTGCATATATATGCGAGTTGCAGAAGGACGAATCATGTATGTATGTAGGTTGTAGAAGGATGTATCGTGTATAGGGTATATGTGGATTGCAATGGAGAAAACAATGTATATACACAGGTTGCCAGTAAGGTGAATCGCATATCAAATTTTCTCTGTAGGTTCAGATTCGTACAAGCTGACAAGTGACGTTAGCAGGCCGTAGATGACAAGTGACGTTAGCAGGCCGTAGAGGTGGTCTACAGTGGATTCATGGGCAAAGGAGATTTCCAGAATATTATTGAGGTTTGTTTTTTTTATTCGTATAGTTTGTTCTCAGTTTTGGTGACTTTGGAGGACAAGGTTGTCCTCATATTTTGGTGACATTGTATTGGCTGAGAGGACCAGTTTTTTCCTCGGTCTTGGTGACATTGAGAGGACTAGTTTTGTCCTCAGATTTGAAGGATTGGATAAAGTTAGAGAACAAAATTATTGTGTCTCTTGCGTATTGATGATTCATCTATGATCTCGTTGTTTCCATTGCGTATGTTTTCGATTAATAATTTCAATGTACAATTATTCAATGGTAGTTAGATCACTAGGAAATAATTTTCAGATATGAAAGTAGTCACATAGAATTGCATGTAAAAATTGACAGGATGTGAATTTTTGATGTAAAAAAAAAGTCGAATATACCTATGATGTGCATCTTGAAACTATTTGTATGATTATGGTGTTTCACTATTACAATGTTCATGACCTTCTCTAACCTCTCCTAGTAACATATTTCTATAACAACCTATTCTTTTTTCTATAAATAATAATGATCTATTCTTGATAATGACCCATTCTTAAATGGCTTCCTTCCTCTTCTTTAAACAAGTAAATAAATATTAAAAAATAAAATATCTTACTAACATCTACTTAAATTAATTTAACTCATCTTTTTATAAAGGAGAAAGTACTCCAATCTCAAGAAATCAAAAGTAAAAAACCTTTCCCCTCACAATATCAGATCTAAAATATTTCATATCCTAATATACATAACATTTAAACACCATCGACATCCATCAACATCAGCTTTTTAGTTTGACACATCCACATTACATAAAGCACAAACACAATCAACCAACACCAACCAATCCAATGTTAAATGCAATATACCCTAAAATATATAGTAGTTGAATCTAAAAGACCTAAAAGGCTGTATAACCTAACTTATCCATCTAATATTGCAGTGCCTGTCGTGATGTAACGTGGATGGGTGTGTACTTAACTTTTTGGGCTACTGTGCGTATTCAAACAATTTAATAAATGCTATCATCCCCTTTAATATTACACCCTGGCATGTACGTTAACTCCCACCGACATCTGAAGGCGCTGGTTTACCGCGTGGCAAAACCTTTCCCGACCTAATTTCAAACCTAATAGCTGGCAAACGCGCCTACGTACAGTGAAAGACAAACGGACTTGATAGGCTTAATGATGGGTTTACAGTGACCTTCATGTGCTTCATTACCTGGCCGAATCTTTCTGTAAACTATAAGGCAAAAGAAACCTAATTCCAACCAGTCTGGGAGAATATTTTGACGTTCAAACAAGCATACAACGATCGGCAATGGGGAATTGTCAAACTGTTGTTGATGAAAAGAATCAGATAAAGAGACCAGATTGGAAGTCTGTGTATCCAGTCAGTGCTGCCGATGATCATGTTGGATTGCAGAGATCAGCTTTTAAATCTGACGAGGCAAAGGAATCCGATGTAAATGCAACTGCTGAAGAAAAAAAAGTTCGGCGTATCAAGATCTTGGTTTCGATAAAGGAGTATAACGAATTGCTTTCCCAAGGCCACAGCCAGGAGTCCATAGGTTCGTTTCTCGTCCAAAAAATGGAGGTCCATGGATCCAATAGCATCAGCAGCCGCCGCCATAGCGTTTGTGTAAATTATAGCGATGATAAACAGGCCTCTTCATGGAGACCCTCTCTGGAAGCCATATCTGAAGATTAATATTTAGACTTCATTGCATTCTTCAACTAAGAGATCGTTGGGAGTTTTGATAAAACCTTCTTGCTTTGAATTTTAGATTGTCAAGTGTTTGAGCAGGGCAAGACATAATGGGTTATAAGTTATAACATATGAGATAAGCCTTGTGATTTCTATTACTTGTACTGGATTGTGAGATCAGAGGATTATGTGGGTTTTCTTAATCAGTATGTTTCATATTACATAAAAAACCTATTTGCTAGCATTTTATCTTCCACTATTCCAACGACCGTTTTTCATCTTGCATATTACAAGCATGGCTGCCTCTAGGGTTTTACGTTGTGAACGAATGAAAATATAACTCAACACTACACCATTTAACTCTATGTATATGTAAAATAATTGTTGTGATGCATAAGGTGATTTCATCGCATCCTGCACATATATTATCTGTTCACATGGCATAGTTCTGCCAACAAATTCAATAATCCTTACTCCACACATATAAAACCTTGCCTTGATTTTTTAAGTTTTAATTTCTTTAAATTTTCTTTTAGTTTTAACCTCTTTAAATTTTGTGGATAAAACTGTTTAGACTTTTCAAAACCTGGTTCTTTTTTTTACTGTAATCAAACCATATAAATTTACACGAATCACTATTTTTTGTTGTTCAAAATCCATTTTTGAATGCAAAAATAGATTCAGTATGTTAAAAAACTCTCAGGATATTGGGATTATACAAAAATAATCACTCAAATCTACTAATCCAACAATTTATGACTTGATTTAGGACAAATATCCCTGAAAAAAAAACATTATTTCTTAAAATCTTTAGCCTACCCCTTTCAAAACTGCTTACACAAAAAATTCAAGTGAAAACCTTCACTCACATCTTTAAATTTACTTAACTAAAACACTCTACTATATTATCTTATTATTGAATGATAAAATACTGTGTTATGTTTTGTTAATCTGTTGACCTAAAGATAAAATCCATAAATGGTGATGGTTAATCATCGATGGCTTGTTAACCCAAGACTTGACAGATAAGTCTCCTCAAATCCTTGTATGGAAGGAGGCTTCAGATATGAGATATCAATGCGAAGTTCCTTGTTAGGATACCCCATACATTCAAGAGATACAATATCATTCCACTTTATCCATAATCTCTATGGCATGCATCTTTCTTTCCATCACTTAGAAACCCCTAACACAAATCCTTTAAAGGTTCACCTCATAATGAAGTGAGGTAATATGGATATTGGTTGAAGGTTCACATTGATAAATAATGAGAAACACGTTGGGAAAAATACAAGATGGGTATATAAAAATATTTCATTTATTTTTTATACATATTTTTTTATTTATGTATACAAATATACAAATATTTCATTTATTTTTTATGCATATTTTTTTTATTTATGTATACAAATATTTTTTATTTATGTATAAAGATAATAGTATAGTTTTATTTGATTTTAGTTTTAGTAATAATTAATTTTTCTATTTTTATTTATTTATTTTTTTAACTTAAATAATAATTTATTATATTTAAAACTCTAACTATATTCAAATTCAACCTTTGAATCAAAAGTTATAGTCTCTTAAAGTTTTCAAGCCTTCTTTCTCAAAGACCGCCACATTTTCATGTGGCATTCATGTGACTCCATGTAACCTGTGCCACCTAACATAACATTGGGCCCTCGGCTTATCGAGCCCTCAACCCTCTGTGTTCTCGACCCACCTAACTTTCTTTCTGTTGATACTTGATATGTCGATATCGTGCTACTTGGTATGAACCCATTCTCACACCACCACACCACAAACTCTCGATAGATGATATACCGATAGTCCAATCGACACCTTGGACACGTGGCCCAATTTGGACGTGCCACCTCGCTTGACATGTGACACATGTGAATTGACACCTTCCACGCTTTATAATCTTATTAAGTTAATATAAACATCATTAACTTAAAATCCCATGCCTTAGGATTTTATTTATTTAATCCACATTAATGTTAATTAATCCTCATTAATTAAATACTCCACATAATGACATTTTTGGCTTAATCTAATTTCACCGGCCCTGGTAAATGCCAAGATTTTACTTCCCCTTTTTCCTTTGAGGTCCCAACATCTCGATAGGGTTTAATGTTATTATTTTATTCAACCACCCCCGTGGGTGTATTCTTTCCCAACCATGCCTTTTTACCATTTCCCCGAACTCTCATATTTCAGTGGAGGATTAATGATATTATTATATATATTATAACGCGTAGGGAATCTATTAAATTTATTTATAATATGTTGCATCACCTCCCGGGTATATAACGTCTTCTACGCACTTTCTTTTTTGTTAGGTACCTAACCTCCCTAACCCCTCACGTAGATAAAATAATATATTTCCATGTAATAAAGGCCCAAATTAGTTAATAAGGCCTATTTAATAAATTGGAATAAGTCAATGTAAGAAGACCTAATATAAGCTTCTTCTAGAAGGATCTTCCTCTAGAATGATCTTTAGAAGATAGAATTAGTATAAATAAGAGTAAGAGTCATGAGAAGTTTTGTCTTGAGAATTATTGTAATAGAGTGTTTCTCTGCTGGAGGTTGCCCCCTCGAAGAGGCAAGTGAACACTCTTTCCTATCAATTAAGGTATTATTTTGGTGTTGTGGTTTCATCTGTTGTGTTGTTTCGTAGTTATTCTCTGCAATGATTTTTTTTCCAGTTATTATAATAGATCTGGTACCTTCCAAGTGGTATCAAAGCACTTCCCTTGACAGAAAATTGTGGGTTATTTTTTTTAGTGTAGATGTTGGGCTCTAAAGATGTCCTAAAAAAAACCTTAGTTAACATTAATTTATCAACCCGAGGATTCGTCTTTTTATCTCAAGAATGTCAACAAAGTCTATGCAGATAATTGTAAACTAAAATCGTCTAGTTAAAGAAAATCTGAGTTTATCAGCAATCAAGTTCCTCACACATCCATTAAAATTCTAAAACTAAGACCTTAACTGAATTGAAATCTAATCTACAACATGTTGTGAATTCAAAGGCATAAATTAAATTGTTGAATTCATCTAATTAAGAAACAATAATTAAATCTATGGAAAGCTTGATAAACTGATCTATTGGCGATTATCTAACCTGTGAAAAGAAACAGTGAATTACTATATCTATGAAAAGGAATAGCGACTATACTTAACCAAAAGGAACAACGATTGTAATCTAACCGAAAGGAACAACAAATACTAATTTGATCGAAAGGAACAACAAATGCTAATTTAAGCGAAAGGAACAACGTGTATGATAATGAGAGGAACTGTCAAGAAGTAAACTATAGCGATGGAAACTGGAACAACAATCGATATCATTCAAATGAAACACCTATCTACTGTAGCAAACAATATAAAATCATTAACACATTCATGCATTTATATTAACTATTATGAAAGAGATTTGAATCACAAAACAAAAATCAAACTGATAGAATTACAAGTAACTCCTCCAGACTGGGCCCTTGGTCCTTAAAAGCACTGCTGCTAGAAACTCAGTATGCAAAAATGATGAAAACGCTCAAAGCTTCTATTAACTCCATAATTGGTGCAACATCTACAAAAACTGCTTGCATAGAGCAATTCCGAATTCTGAATGTTTTGAGATAATAATTCTGTGTTTATCCTTTCCAAGATTCATTACCCTCTATATATTACATTAATATGGGTAAATTAAGTTATCTCGAGGATCGATAGATCCTCAGGATCGCTTTTACTATTTATAAAGTTTACAAAATATGAAATCAATCTTCCTCCAAACTGCTTTGCGCCTCATGTCTTCAACCTTCAATAGTCTTCGTATCCTCAAAATCTCCTTAACTATCTTGGGTTTGACAATATTTATCCATTCCTGCGTTAAAATCAAACAATTCCAACCGAACATCAGAATTTATCTATCATTACTCAATAATATTTCTAAAAGACATTTTAATTATTTTCTATCCTAATTATTCCTAATTAACAAAAAAGTCAATTAATATTATATCATAAACCATGAGAATAAGGAGGATATTTGTACCTTTTTCACAACCCAACATACCCCCCAGCTTACATTCTTGCATGTCCTCATGCAAGATGAGATATTACATGTAAATAAGTGATGTTGTAAGGAGGAAAGGTTGGTTCACCAGGTTCCCTGAACCCATTCTTGCATTTGAGCTCTCCAAAGGAAGCTTCTTCCCTCTTCCTATTAATTTGATAATCTTTCTGATAAACTTCTGGGGGAAACCAAATGATAGGGGAACTGTATCTGCACTGAATCCAGGAAGGTCCTTCTTCTAGGATCATTCTAGCATACCTTTCCACTCTAAAGGTCACTGCAAAAAAGTTCTTAAAACCAAAGGGTTCCCTGCTCTTGACTTCACTTGGGGATGCATCCCATCTTAATTTGGAGGCAGCAAGAGATTCTTCTTTAAGTTCCCTAAAATAAGGTAAGCTCGATCATATTACCTGTCGGTGGATAGGGGCTAAGGAATCTACCACACCTTCCATTTTCATAAATGTCATGTTCTGCATGATGGTTGGGAAAGATTTTGGAGGTTCCCCTCTAATCCATACATCTAACCATGTTTCCCTTTTTAGGAAGGTCTTGTGTGCTTTAGCCCATCGAAACTTGGTTTTTGGTAAAGGACAGGAACGCTTGAAACTATATGTCCCCAATAAAAGGACCATGATTCTCTTTCTTGTCATCTTCCAAGATGAAATTGTGGAGATATAACTCACACAGAAAGTATTGCGCTTTCTCTTCCTGCTCTCTAAAACATGGAACAAACTCAGAGTCAGTGGTGAATTTAATGGGTTTACCTTCTCTAATGGCTTTTAGCCTCAACAACAAGTAACGTTCTAATAAAAACAATGTATAGTTGGTGGAAGGAGCCCTGCAATCTATTGCATCAGTGTAGACATCACAAATCTCTTTGATTTGCTCCAAATCCTTTTCTAATTGGTTTTGGAGTTTCTTTATTTTCCCTTGGGCTCTGGTAAGCTCAACAAACGTTTAGTTTTCTGTGGATGATATGGTCTTAATTTATTTGAATTTTTTTTGATATTCTTCCATAGTGACCATCTCACTTCTACACTGTGTTAAGGTATGCTGGGTTTGCACCAACTTTGTTTCCAATCTAGCAATGATGGTATTCTGTTCATGAGACTAGAATACTTATTCGATATGAACAATTGCATCTTTTGTGGTTTGGGAATCTGTTTGGGCATCTGCATCAATTGTCTCTAGAGGTGCAAGGAAGTTTGTAGGAGGCAGTTCCCCGGGTTGGGCAGATGTCTCTTCTGCTGCTGAGCCTCTGTTTTAGGTTCTACTTCATGTATCTCTAAAGGAGTTACTTCTTCATTTTGAACTGCTGCTGGATTCTTAGTTTGAGGTTCCATTTCTACTGTCTCTTCAGGGACACGCAATTCTGTCTCTATCCCTATAGAAGTTGTATGGACTGTTCTCCTAAGAAGTGGCTTCCTTCCCTAGGTTCTAGGCCTTTTGGTCTTCTTTATTTCATAGGACTTGTCAGCAAGATCCAATTGCTTTCTTAATTCTTTAATTATTTCCTTGAGTTTTCCAAATTTCTTCTTTAATACTTTAATCCTTTTAACCCTTCTTCTCAATTTTTTTTTTCTTGTTTTAACCTTCTAATTTTGCTGTGGCTTTTGCCTGTTTTCTATTTTTTTGAAATGTCAGGGTTTTCCTCACCTGGATTAGTCAATAATTGATCCTCTTCTTCTTCGATGTGATATGTCTGCATTAGGGGGATATTTACCTCAATATGAGGTTCTTCCTATGTGACGCAGACCCCCCTGCCTCAGCAGGTTCTGCACAACCTCCCGGTCTAAGGATCATTTATTAATGCCTTCGAGCCGGATCGACTCCTTTGATTCCCTACTGGAACCTCAATATTCATTCCACATGTCCTTCAGAAAACTCCACATGCACAAGCATGCCACAGGCGCAAGATTTCACCTGCACACGGCCTCAGCACGTCCGTGACCTTTTCCCGAAATGGAATTTTGGGTTTCAGGACTTCCTGAGTCCTGATGTCAAGAGTCCTTGACTCTTTGATCTCCCGATCATTGAAATACTAAAATGCCGAAATGACACTCTCATTAATTATTCCCCTGGGCCAGATCTTAGTCCATGTGACCACTTCCCATATGACCGCAGTCCTCTTGGGGTTCTTTGACGCGAAGCGCCCGACTCCTTGTCCTCAATACTTCCGAAAAGATGATTTCCAGAATGCCGAATATACCTGTGTCCTGGCTTCCTCCTCCTTTCGCGATTTCGGGTTTTTCGATGTTGAAATGCTCCGACCTTATGTCTACGGGATCCCCGTAATGTCGAATCCCAAAATCCCGATATCAAGTGTGGCCACAGCCTCACTCTCCTCTATGTCGCATTTCGCGATTTCGGAGTTCTAATTGTCGAAATGCTCGATCCTTGGTCTTCGGAACTTCCAAAATCCCGATACCTGGTATGCCGAAATCTGACCTGGCACTACTCTTCTCGCAAACGCTTTCAGGGATTCGTGTTTCGAAACTTCACAAATCTCTGCACAACAATTCCTCGCTCTCCTCTCGTACTCTCGGTATCTGAAATACCGAAGTATCAAAATCCTGAACCTCTGGTTTTCCTCCTCCTAAGCAAGATCGACGACTCAAAGCCTCCCTTGATCCAATGACTCAGATTCTTTTGAGATTCTATGGGTTAAGAGTTTCGAACTCTTACCTCTCGCATTCCCGATAGCTGAAATACTGAAATACCAAATCAAAGGGAGATCAACGACTGTGATTCTCCCACATCTGACGACTCACATCCTTTCAGGGATTTTCCCAAAACCTCAAATGTGTGCTCCTTTCCGGGACTTCGGGGTTCGCAACTTCACGAATCCTCCGCAAAAAATATTGTTCCTTCCACCTCCCGGTAGTCGAATTCTGGATATGCTGAAATCTCTGAAATGCAATGTTGGGGTTTTCCACCCTAAGTGTCTTGATCTCTTGTCATCAAGATTCCCAGAATCCTGAATCCAAAATCTCTAAAATCCCGATGTGTTCACTGTTTCGGGACTTCGATGAGCCTCTGCTCAGCTCATATGCGAGCTTAACTCGTACGTGCCTTTTCCTAGATCCAATGAATATCGACGATCTGCGTGGGATCTGACGGTAGCTATGCTCCTCCTATTGAGCATGCGCTTTCTTCCCGAACTTTGGAAGATTTCCCAAATTCCAAAAGGCTTCGACCTTTTCTTTTCCTCTGCAAGCTCTACACCTTTGAGTCTCTCCTGTGTTCTCAAAGACGTTGTCCCTCCTGAGCTTTTGGGATTCTAAACTCTCCAAAGAGTTCCTTGGCCTCTGCGACCTCTGCAGCTATGGCTCTTGTGCATGAAAGCACTACCCCTCCTGAGCTTCTCTCCTTAAATCCTCAAAGGATTCTTCGACTTCTGCGTTCCTTACAGAGTCTTTGCATGCATGAAGGTGCTATCTCTTCTGAGATTTTCCTGTAGCTTCAACCTCTAAGGAATTAACCCTTTTTCCTTCTCCCTCAGATGGAGAATTTGATGCCCTCCTGGCACTCCTTTGCTCAAGCAAACTTCTTGCTGAGTCTATAGGGTGTTCAACAACCCTGTGAAGATCCTCTCTTAGACTCTTCTATGTTCTAGAACTCAAAAGAGTTCTTTCCTATGCTCTCTCTGCACACTAACTCAATGCCCACTTGACAGAGTGTCTAGAATCCTCAGTGATTCTATTTCTCTATGAACTCACAACAGAGTTCCTCCTCACCACTCTGTGCCTATGCTCAATGCCCTCCTGGCAGAGCTCTATAGAACCCTCAGTAGTTCTATCTTCCTCCTGAAATCAATAGAGTTCCTATGTGCACTCTATACACCTGCTCAATTCCCTCTTAGCAGAGCTCTACAGAACTCCTCAAAGATCCTATCTTCTACTGTGTCCTCCTCTGCACAGTCTCACCTCCAAGGTATTCAACAACCTTGAGATCTTCCTCTGAGTCAATGATTTCAGTTGGTGTGCCCTCCTAGCACGTCTTTGTCCAAATTCCGCAGAATTGGAAGTGTACTCTATGCACTGGCTCTCAGAACCCGCAGTATTCTGTCACACCCTCTTGGTATGAAGCCACAAAGAGACCCGAATCTAAAATCAAAGAACTCAACAGATGGCAGAATCTATCTGTCCCTATAAATGCGTACCTAACATACATCTACAACATGTCATCAATACACACATGAAGACAATCATCATACACAAAATAACATGCAGGAAAAACTGCTCTGATTGTATTAATCTGAAAATGCCTCTTTACAATGTGTTTGAGCTCGGACTACAACAGAGTCTCGGCTCTCCTTTCTTATCTTCCTAATTGACTAACTCTACAGATACCAAAAGATCTTTTTACATGAGGGGCTCTTTGAGCTCTTCCCTCCAAGCTACCTACTCTATTCAATTACATTGAATTTACAATTCATGGCTGTCTAGTCCATATCAGATCTAGATCTCAGCCTTACAACCATTAAATGCCCTTAATTCAAATTCAAAATATGAGAAGGCTGGCACCTCTCTTCCTTGAATGCGATGAGTGGGCTGGCTGGTTGGTGCATGGATGGCTTGGGAGCGATGCTTCTGCATCATACTCCTCTGCTGTGAAAATCCATGGGCTCCTGCTCATGAGCTCTCCACCTTGGTTGTTGAAATCCTCCTAGATCCCAAAAAACTCTGGGAGTTGTCTCTCTGCTCCATCTCTTTGCCTCCACTGCTGCTTCCACTACTCCACTGTTGTTGTTGCTGCTATCTCCCTTCTTCTTAGCTTCTCCTTTTTGGTAGTCTCTTGTGATCTGATCATCATCCCCCTGATCTCATCGATCACCTCATCCAACTGCTGCAATGGCTGGCTATGTTCATGCAGTCTCCTCTGCTGCAAATTCTTTCTGCAAATGGGCAGATCATCATGATCTCCCATTCCATCTCTTGTGGCCTTAACTTGCCACCCTGTTGCAGATCTCTCTTCTGCAATCTCATTACTGAGCTACTGCTCAACCTCTTCATCTAACAGTGCTGCTACTACCATCTCTCTTGCTGGTATGTCTCCATCTTCTTCTAGTTTCTCCTCAACCTAGAAATCATCTTCATCAGTTTCCAACCTCATCTGTTGGATGTGCATGCTTTGCACCTCTACCCTTCTCTCCAAGGCTTCAATCTGCTCCCATAGATCAACAAAGCTCATGTTGTCTGCTTCCTTTTCTTTGGCCTCTTCTGCTACAAGCTCCAATGCTATAGTCATCTCCTTTTCAGCTTCCCAACTGAAAATTTTGAGCCATTCCTCGGAATGCTCATCTCCTTCTTCTACTTGGGCAGTCTCTAACATCTGCTCCAATGCTTCTTCTTCTTTGACAGTTTCTGCTAGCTGTCGGTCTGTTGTTGCTGCTTCACCCCTTGGGGGATGTGGCAGGAATATTCGAATTCCTCCAATTATCAGAAGATTCCACTGATCTTCCTCCTTCTTAGTCAGCTGCATCTGCTGATCCAAACTCACCTCCGAGTTCATCTATTCTCCCTTGCCCTCCTGGAAGTCTATGAGATCCTGCAGTGGTCTCATCTCATTACCCTCCTGGAAATATGAAATTCCCTAGTTGTCCTCTTGACAGTCTATGAGATCCCGCAGTGACCTCATCTTATTTCCCTCTTGGCAATATGAAATTCCTTGGCTATCCTCTTGATAGTCTATGAGATCCCGCAGTGAACTCATATCATTGCCCTCTTGGCAATATGAAACTCCCTGGCTGTCCTCTTGATAGTCCTTGAGATCATCCTGTGACCTCAGTTCATCCTCATCATTGAGATTTCTCCCACCTTCTGGTTCACATACCTGAACCATTTCATCTTCTGGTCCATTGAGGTTTTCAGCATGCCTCAACCATCCTCTTATCAGCCTCCACTGTCTTTTGGCCACCAATTCCTGAATCGGCCACTTTACCTTCATCTTCATGGGCCATTCGTATACCCATCTCGACTTAGCATTCTGCTGCATCTGCACCGCTAGCTCATCCATTCTCACTTTGATCTCAATGAGCTCTTTATCTCTCGCAGCATTCTCCTACTGCTGATGGATCTTCTTTCCACCGAGTCCATGGCCTTCAGTAGCCATCTTCTTGTTCTTGTCTACTCTCCTGGAAAAACTACTAGTGTTACTCTGCAACTCTGAGTGCTTCCATCTTTCCCATACAGCCTTCCGACTATCTTCTTGACTACTGTGTACCTGTTAACAATCACCATAGAGTTCCAGTACTATGCCTTCCTTTGCTTGTCTCTGCAAGCTACCTCTGATACCAACTGATGTGTACCAGAGTTTTTCCTTCCTGCTCTCTCTGCCTGAAATATACAAATAGAGTTTCAGCTCTGATACCACAACTAGCGCAAACCCCCCCTACCTCAGCAGGTTCTGCGTGACCTCCCAGTCTAAGGATCGTTTATTAATGCCTTCGAGTCGGATCGACTCCTTTGATTCCCTACTGGAACCTCAATATTCGATCCACAGGTCCTTCAAGAAACTCCACCTGTACAAGCATGCTACAGGCGCGAGCTTTCACCTACACATGGCCTCAACACGTCCTCGATCTTTTCCTGAAATGGAATTTCGGGTTTCATGACTTCCTGAGTCTTGATGTCGAGAGTCCTTGACTCCTTGATCTCTCGATCACCGAAATTCCGAAATGCCGAAATGACACTCTTAGTAATTAGCCCCCTGGGCCAGATCTTAGTCCATGTGACCACTTACCATATGACCACAGTCCTCTTGGGGTTCTTCGACGCGAATCACCCAGCTCCCTGTCCTCAATACTTTCGAAAAGCTGATTTCTGGAATGCCGAATATACCTTTGTCCCAACTTCCTCCTCCTTTCACGATTTCAGGTTTTCTGATGCCGAAATGCTCCGACCTTATGTCTACGGGATCCCTGGAATGCCGAATCCCAAAATCCTGATTCAGAGGATGTTGAAGGCAGAAGATCGTTGATGATGCGAAAAGTTCTTTTGACACCAAAGAAGGAGGTGGAGAGTTCAGTCCAAAGAAACAGAATTTTTCAGACTACGTGCAAAACCAAGGACAGGAAATGCGATGTTATTGTAGACAGTGGTAGCACGGATTATCTCGTTTCAACAGAGATGGTAGAAAATATGGAGCTGGAGATGATTGATCATCCAAGCCCATACAGAGTTTCGTGGTTGCAAAAAGGACCTCAGGTAAATGTCACTAAACAATGTTTAGTTGAGTTTAAAATAGGAGGGTATAAAGATGAAATACTCTGTGATGTTATTCCTATGGATGCTTGTCATATATTGTTGGGTAGACCATGGCAATATGACAGGAATGTGATTCATGATAGGAGAATGAACACATACACCATAGAGAAGAATGGGAGAACTCACATGTTTTTGCCGATTAAGGATAAAGAGGTGAAGCCAGAAGTAAGTAACACTGTACTTCTCATGAGTGGGAAGGAACTTCTTACAGAGGTTAAGAAGAAGGAGGAACCACAATTCATTGTGGTCAGAAAGCCAAATATTGTTTTAACTAGCACAAGGGTAGATGATTTACCAGAAGAGGTTCAGGAACTACTGGAAGAGTTCGCTAACATAGTAGTGGATGAACTACCTCGTTCGTTGCCACCGATCAGAAGTATAAGTCATCAAATTGATCACATACTTAGAGCTAGTTTTCCAAACAAAGCAGTGTATAGGTTGACGCCACAGGAGAATGAAGAGGTCAAAAGACAAGTTCAGGATTTGTTGGACAAAGGTTTGGTCAGAGAAAGATTGAGTTCACGTGTTGTTCCGACAGTACTCAGTTCAAAGAAAGACGGAAGCTGGAGGATGTGTAATGACTCGAGAGAAATCAACAAGATAACCATCAGGTACAGATTTCCATTGCCAAGGATGGATGATCTGATGGATTGCTTGAGTGGAGCAATTTTTTTTTTGAAGATTGACTTGAAGAGTGGTTATCATCAGATTCGCATGAGAGAAGGAGATGAATGGAAGACAAAGTTCAAGACTAATGAAGGGTTATATGAATGTCTTGTTATGTTGTTTGTCTTAACAAATGCACCAAGTACTTTCATGAGGTTGATGAATGAAGTCTTGAAGGATTTCATCGGAAAATTTGTCATTGTGTATCTTGATGACATACTGATTTTCAGTAAAACAAGGGAAGAGCATCTGAAACATTTGGCTACAGTGATGCAGAGGTTACAGCAGGAGAAGTTGTTGATAAACATGAAGAAATCCTCATTCATGAAGATGGAGCTCATTTATTTGGGGTTTGTTATTTCTGTAGATAAGTTGAGGATGGATCCAGATAAGGTGGAGGTGATCAAGAATTGGCCATCACCAAAGAATATCTTTGAAGTTCGAAGTTTTCACAGATTGGCTAGTTTCTACAGGAAGTTCATCAGGAATTTCAGTGGAATTAGTGCACCAATGATGGACACAGTGAAGAAGAGACACAAATCTTTTCACTGGACAGAAGAAGCCGAGAAGAGTTTTAATTTGTTGAAGAAAAAAATCACGGAACAACCAATTCTGGTGTTACCGGATTTCCAAAATAAATTTCAAGTGAAATGYGATGCAAGTGTATTTGCAACAGGGGCAGTCTTGAGTCAGGAAGACAGACCGATAGCATATTCAGCGAGAAGTTGAATGAAGTGAAAGTAAAATACTCCACRTATGACAAGGAGTTCTATGCTATTGTTCAGGCATTGAATAAATGGAGGTACTATTTAATTCCCAAGGAGTTTGTCTTGTATAGTGATAATCATGCATTGCAATTTGTGACTCAACAGGAGAAGTTGAATCAAAGACATGTTAAATGGGTTGAACATATGCAAAATTTCACTTTTATGATTAAAGATATTTCTGGAACTGCTAACAAAGTTGTTGATGCTTTGAGCAGGAAGTGTTTGCTATTGCAGGAGTTCAGAGTCAAAACATTGGGTTTTGATGATCTCAAGGGCATGTACAAAGATGATCCAGATTTTAAAGAGGCGTATGAAGCAGCTGAGAATCCAATTCTCAGGGATAGAAGCCAATGGACAGAATACATGATCTAGGAAGGATTACTGTTTAAGGGTAATCAACTTTGTATTCCAAAATGCTCCATGAGGGAGAATTTGTTGAAGGAGAAACATAGTGGAGGATTGGCCAGACATTTCAGTCATGACAAGACGTTCACAAAGTTGAATGAGTCATATTTTTGGCCAGGAATGCAAGCAGATTTCAAACGATTCGTGGACTGATGTAGAATTTGTCAACATTCAAAAGGAAAGAGGTAGAATGCAGGTTTTTATCAACCATTACCCATACCTGAGAGGCCATGGGATGCAGTCACCATGGACTTCATATTGGGGCTGCCAAGAACATAGAGAGGGTTTGACTCAATCTTTGTGGTGGTGGATAGATTTTCCAAAATGGCACATTTCATTCCATTTCAGAAAACCAGTGACACAACTCACATTGTGTTGTTGGGAAATAATACCCTACGGACTAACAAGCTAGGGCTAGGCTTGCATGCAGATTTTTTCACCTGAAAGAAATGACCTTTTAACCTCCTACCCAAAAATTACACCCCTCTTTCAAGACACATACATGGAAAGGAACTACTAACCTTTTTACTGATGTTTGGTGTAGATCCTCCATTGCGCTTTGCCTGCTTACTTGCGCTGCTCCTTCCAAAGTTAACCTGCAATCAAGACAAAACACTACGCATGCATGCTATTTTTCTACTTGAGGGTTAGAAATTAAGCATAAATTACATAAATCACATATAACTCATGAATTGGGATGGGAAAAGTATTCTTTTATTAATCTCAAGATGAATCAACTTACAATAATGATAGAGACCGGCCACCGTTCCTTGATCCTGATCATGGGCTCCTCCTCTTCTTTTGTCCTCCAACTGCTTTGCGTTAATTCTCCTTAGGCTTAAGGAAAGGCTAAAGGGTTGGGACAAATTGATTTGGAAAATGGGCAGAGTTTCTTCGCTATAATTTTTCCTCCTCCAAATAGTACCCCTACCCCTTCTTTTATAAGCTAGAAGGAGCTAGGGTTTTGGACGAACTCTCGGCCATGCATGGCCGGGAGTTTCAGTTAATTGACCCATAGCTTTTTGTCCCGTCGGCAACTTTCCTGTTTTTTGCTTTGTTAGGTAAACACGGGCTGTAGAAGGCCTTCCAGCATTCAAACGTGTGCAGTAGTGGGTTAGGGCGCGTTTGCCTTTACCTAAGAGGATTTTCAGAGAGACTGTTCCGCAGATGTTTTGGTAATGAAGGTATATGAGTTGGCCTGATGCTAGGTAAGCATGTGTGGTGCAATTTAGGGTTATAACAGATGCCCCCTAATGTGTGAGGTCAGAAGAGCATCTGATGGCCGAAATACATTACCAATTCTTTACCAATATGTACTGATATGTTGAATGAGTGAGCCCAAGAATCAGGAATCAGGAGGTGTCGTCTGCAAAATACCAAATGTCTCACCGAGGCGGGCATACCCATGATCGAGATAAGATAAAACCATGGCTACCAATCAAATACACTGTATATCCATGTCAAATAACTATAAAGAGTAGCCACAAACAATACACAGCGGAGCTACATCTCGAAATCAGAAAGATATACATAGAAAGTATCCATCTCCCAGAACCTGATTCGGCCTGATGGCTGTACTTCAGAGCTCGAGCAACAACTTCAAAGTCTTCTAAAACTCGGGTAGGAGTGTAATATGAGTGTACGACTGCACTACCCAAAGGTCTTCAATGGCTCGTCGGTTATGGACTTGATAATCTTGATGATCGGACTGAAGGCTTCAGTGATTTCGAACAAAGAGTTGATTGGAGGTTCAGGATGGCCGGGTATGCGGACAAGCGACATATTGCAGAGGGGCCAACTCAGGCTTAGTTGCAAACTTCCCTTGTACAATAGCACGGCAAGTGATAAGACTCAGGCAGCATATCTGTTAATCATAAGTCTACGAAGCAGGAGGCAATGCAAACTCTCAATATGTCTGAAAGAGTAACCAAACGGTGGAGGACACAACTCTATATAGCGAGAAAAAGCTTCCTAAGGTCGTACTACATCTCATAGTTTGATGATCAAATGGACAGATGTGCTTTATCCAGGGGCGACTCATTATGCTGCCAATAAAGAAAATACTTTTCCCATCCTCTTTTTGGGGTATATTTGATTTTTTTGCTCTTTTTGATGATTTTGAAAAAGAATAAAGGAATATTACGTTACAATGGAGGAACGAGTTCTGCAAACATACAAGTTCGAGGCACAAGGACAAGACTGATGTTCTAGGGAAATGATACTCGGGAAAAATCCTCCAGTGGCCAAAGGTGTTAAGACGCAGACGCAAACTATTACTAGGCTGATGGATAAGGTATGCAAATGCGGTTGATAGAACACACAATGGTAATGTCCTTCGATGTAAGTTTAACGAGCCCAGAGAAGGGAAGCTCGGTGGTTTTTCATATTTAGAGAGTCTGAAAAAGCATAAAAAGAAACTCCATTGGGGTACCTTTTTTGTCAATAGTATAGTCGGTTCGAAAAAGGGATAAACTAGCACCGATTAGACGTCAATTCAAAACCATTTTAACGAGTGTGACAAGGACAAGATCACTCGGCGATTTTTTCACTTTTAAGGAGTTTGAAAAAAGCTTAACTATGGACTCCGTCAGGAATATTCTTCTGGGCCATTTTAACGAGTGTGAAAGAATAAGGTCACTCAACGATCTTTTCAATTTTAGGGAGTCTGAAAAGAGCTTAACTATGGACTCCGGGGGGGTTTCTTTTTCGTAAATTTAGTCCCTCAGGCCTGAAAAAGGAATAAAATTATACCTGAGGATACTCTTCTAAAGAATGGGAATTCAATAGAGTATTCCTTTGTTCGTACAATTGACCATCCGGACCGAAAATGGGGTAAACTACCGCCGGACATACGTGACTTCAAATTTCAGTTTAACGAGCGTGAAAGGTCACAAGATCGCTTGGCAATCTTTTCATTTTTAGAGGCTCTGTAAAGGGCTTAAAATGAGACCCGTTATGTTGTGGGAGTTTGGGAGGTAAGACAAAGAGTGAAAAAGACCCATGCAAATGAGGCTCAAACTCGTATTCAGGACAAACTATATGGACTCCCGAGCCTACAGTGTTGTTAAAAACAGCATGGACACCATAATGCAACAAGGACCTACCTAGGGCATCCATGTTATGGTAAGCTCTACCACCAAGTTGCGACACTTCTAGAGCAGATATGACGATTCCGTGTCACAAACGGATGGGATCGATCCTATATCATAAGAAAAAAGGCAACGAGATACAAAAGTTGGGGTAATATCCTGACCTATATGCTCAAGTTGATTTCTTTGAAAATATTTTTTTTATGGACCGTCAATATATTTTTTTATTTTTATTTTTCAAAACTCAATAAAAATTGTCCCAATACCTGATCAAATCCCTCCCATATAACTCCTGGATCACTCTAAATAGTTTTTGGTATAAAGAAACTAATAAAGGGGCCCAAAAAAATGACAAAAAGAGGCCAAAAAGTCTATAAATAGAAGCTGGCAGCTCATTATCATCATTGCTGATTTGGAAATTGACTCTAAAGCCAAAAGACCCCCTTTG
>JASDQU010103104.1:51426-81780 GCA_032191745.1 Picea mariana | reverse complement strand
ATCACCCGATGCAATGAGTGCTAAGTGGACTATTCAAATCATGAGAATTATTGGTCAGTTCAGACTAATACTCATGAAATGGGTCATAGATTAATGACTTACACTACGCAGTTAATCCCAAAAATAATATCTAATATCTTGCACTGCGGAAGCCTCTATATACTTAAATAATAAGGGATAGGAATGCCCCTAAGTTGACCTTGTAGAGGAGCGGTAGAGCTCCCTTCCCCCAGACCCAAAGTCTTTAAAGTGGAGTGAATGAGTGCAGGACTTGTGCTTGAACTAGGCATACCGTATGATAACGGAGGGCCGGTCGCACTAGGTGTAAAGGGAGGTGTGACCACCGCGATAGATGGGGTCGTTCCACTGTGCGACGTAGTTGCGGCCGAGACCATGGTGGCCTAGACCGCCGACAAGGGCAAGTTAGGAGATGCTTCTCCTGTGGTAGCAACAGTGGTGGGAATGGAAGAATTCCCAAAGGAAGTAACAACGTTTGTTGCCATAGCTGTGTGAGGCACTGACAGGCATTCGTAAAATAGGATTGGTACACTGACCGATGGCCAAGTATCAGTGGTTGGGGTTTCAACCGAACCAAGATTAGCGGTTGATTCCTCCGGGAGTTGTTCGGGCACAATGGTTTGCAACCTGGTTGCTTCGAAAGACCCTTGTTGGTCTAGCTTCCGCCTCAATGGTGGTGGGGGTGGCTCCAGTATAACTAGCGGCAGGCCCAAAAGACTTCGTGACTGGCGGAGATCGGGATCCTCCACTATGTGAGACAATCCAAGACATGCTAAGGTATTCTACACGTTCAAATAGTAACACACACTAAAAAAGAAGCCCCTAAAAGATAAGACAAGCAATCACTAACTATTTTGAAGAACAGTTACAACAACCAACACTAGAGAAACTTACCGTTGCAAGTGCAACTTGAAAACGGAAGCACCCTACGGGTATACTCTGCAAAGCGTGGCCTGATGTCTGTCCTAGTTACCATGGTATACCCCCGCAGTCACCTGTGTATGTCCCTATGAAAGATTGGCAACTAGTTTTCCAGCACGCGAACAGTCACCAGGCAGGTACAGTCGATATTCGGGTAGACCACAATGAGCAGGGTATCAAGCCCGAAACCTGTCAAGGGTATTGAGAGAAAATGGTCCGAAAGACAACTGAGGACCTCGAACGGATTCGAGACCCACGAAGCCTCATGGCATATGCAAACAACGGAATCCCAAGACAAATCCTCGATATGTGTTCTCCACTACGCTCGGTCCGGCTTTGGAGGGGTTATCTCTGCTACCTTTCCTTACGCGACCTCGTGTTTAGCCCCTATGTTAGATGGGGGTCCTGAATAACTTCCATGAAACTGGACTTCTACACTCCCTATCACAGACTCCAATGTTTGGTTTTGAGTGGCCTTGGAGAGTTTCCTCTCCAACCTAATCCAAGGCCCTAGTCCTGAACTAGTGTATGAACCCTACAAACAAAAAGTCTAATATATTTTAAATTAGCGTTACTTTTATGGGATTTTTTTTACGTCACAGGTATGAAGGTGAAACTAATGATGTGTAAAGACTCAAAGCAAAAAAAAATGAAAAATGCTGGAAACAAAATGCTTTTACTAGATGCAAAAATCAACAACTTTTCACACAAGAAAGACTTCTTTTCTTTTCAATTTTCTAAGATTTCATGCAGCAAACATAAAGGAATTTCTCTCGACTACGAGCTACTTATGCTCTAAATGCACTCCAAAAACTTATGAACAAAAGACTTCTTCCTAGCTATTGATGCAGAAACACAATCTTCAAACAAAGAAGAAAATGAAAAAGAGATCTATTTTTTATTTATTTAAGTGCTAGATGAAGCAACAAAGAGAAAATGTCGACAAGCACAAAACCAAGAAAACAAAACGAAATTCTGGATTAAAGCGCAGATCTCAAAAA
Source organism: Picea mariana (assembly GCA_032191745.1). Classification (NCBI taxonomy): domain Eukaryota; kingdom Viridiplantae; phylum Streptophyta; class Pinopsida; order Pinales; family Pinaceae; genus Picea; species Picea mariana. The sequence continues at coordinate 79,840 of JASDQU010103104.1, read as the reverse complement.
ATCAAAGCAAAGACACACTATGGCAATCAAAAAGCACAAATTCTTCCACTTGTCTAAAACCCATAAAACAATTTTTTTTTTCTTTTTATCTTTTCTATCAAATATCAACTAAGAAAAAACAGGCTAACGGTAAGAGGCCCTAACCTATTGACTGTGCCACCCTAGACTCAAACACCTGAGAGGAACACTTCTCACCATAGGAGGGGATGACTGCCCCACCCTAATTGAAAAGAAACCTGTCAAAGCACGCCTCTGTCACTAAAAAAACACGCGTGCAAATGCGTGCTGAGCTACTACAGAGCGCGTGTACCTACAGGCTGCACTTGCACAAGCCACATGTATGTATCAATTCTAAGATAAAAACAACACAGGAAGCCCAGACCAAGAGAAGACCTCTGATATTGGTCACCAGGTCCTCTGAAGTCTTGGATGCTTCTTCTTAACAGAAAAGAAAAATAATTGCAAAGAATAACAAGACGCAATAAAGCAAACTGAGACAAGACTGTGAACCAACAAGACTCAGACAGGATCCAGAAAGCCCCCTGAGAATGTAAAATTCTAACAGGGAAGAGGAGGACTGCCTCTCAAGCTCTCTGACTCCTACACGCTACTCAAAACCTCTGCAGCAAGCATTCAAACGCGGGCTATAGAAGGTTAGGGTGCAGGCACACACGTGCAGGCCTTATGCAGGCCGTGTGTACCTCTGTGTGTCTCGAAAATTTCCGTCAAGCAACAGTCAAGGAACACTGGTATAAGGAACTAGGCTCCTTGCTAGCTTATGCCTTACTGAAAAACAACAAGTAAAGAAACAGAAAATCTAATCTCTTAAACTACCCAAAGACTCAACCAAACCCGAAAACCCTAAAGAGTATATCTCCCCAGTGGAGTCACCAATTCTGTTGTTGGGAAATAATACCCTACGGACTAACAAGCTAGGGCTAGGCTTGCATGCAGATTTTTTGACCTTAAAGAAATGACCTTTTAACCTCCTACCCAAAACATACACTCCTCTTTCAAAACACATACATGGAAAGGAACTACTAACGTTTTTACTGATGTTTGGTGTAGATCCTCCGTTGCGCTTTGCCCGCTTACTTGCGCTGCTTCTTCCAAAGTTAACCTGCAATCAAGACAAAACACTATGCATGCATGATATTTTTCTACTTGAGGGTTAGAAATTAAGCATAAATTACATAAATCACATATAACTCATGCATTGGGATGGGAAAAGTATTCTTTTATTAATCTCAAGATGAATCAACTTACAATAATGATAGAGACCGGCCACCGTTCCTTGATCCTGATCATGAGCTCCTCCTCTTCTTTTGTCCTCTAACTGCTTTACGTTAATTCTCCTTAGTCTTGAGGAAAGGCTAAAGGGTTGGGACAAATTGATTTGGAAAATGGGTAGAGTTTCTTCGCTATAATTTTTCCTCCTCCAAATAGTACCCCTACCCCTTCTTTTATAGGCTAGAAGGAGCTAGGGTTTTGGACGAACTCTCGGCCATGCATGGCTAGGAATTTCAGTTAATTGAACCATATCTTTTTGTCCCATCGACAACTTTCCTGTTTTTGTGCTTTGTTAGGTAAACACGGGCTGTAGAAGGCCTGCCAGCATTCAAACGCATCCAGTAGTGGGTTAGGGCGCATTTGCCTTTACCTAAGAGGATTTTCAGAGAGGTTGTTCCGCAGATGTTTTGGAAATGACGGTATATGAGTTGGCCTGATGCCAGATAAGCATGTGTGGTGCAATTTAGGGTTATAACACATTGCGAACCTATTTTTCAAAGAATTCATTCAACTTCACGGCTTACCAAGGAGCATAGTTTCGGATCGAGACACTAAGTTCGTAGGACACTTCTGGAGAACCTTATGGAAGAAGCTGGGAACAAACTTGTCATTTAGTTCAACTTATCATCCTCAGACGGATGGACAGACAGAAGTCATGAACATAAGTCTGGGAGACTTGTTGATGAGCTTGGTGATAGAACACCACAGCCAGTGGGACAACATATTACCACAGGCGGAGTTTTATTACAACGATTCAATGAATAGAAGCACGGGGCAGAGTTTATTTCAGATTGTCTATGGCATGCATCCAAGAGGAATTTCCAAGCTGAGGGATTCGGAACAAACTGTGACTAGGAGCGCTAGTGCAGAAGATTTCGCAGAGGCGATGAAGAAACTTCACAGCTAGGTGAAGGAGCGATTGAAACATTCGAGCCAATAATATAAATGTAGGGTAGATCAATGCAGGAGAGAACTTCAGTTTGAAGTTGGTTATTTGATTCTCACACATTTGAGAAAGGAAATATTCTCGAGGGGAACATATCATAAACCGAAGATGAAGAAAATCAGACCATGTAAGGTCTTGAAGAAATTTGGGGCGAATGCATATGAGATTGAATTATCCGATGGGATCGAAATTTCTATGATATTCAATGCCTTGGATTTGTACCCTTATAAAGCTGAGGAAGCAGAAGCAGGAAATGAACAACCAGAGGTTCAGTGGACAAAACAAATGCCAGTTGCAGAAAAACTGCAGATGGAACGCATAGTGGACAAAAGAGTTGGTAAGAGAACTAGGCGAAAATAATACTTTGAATACTTGGTCAAGTGGAAGGGCCATCCAATTGAAGATGCCAACTGGGATAACGAAGCCAAAATACAGAAGCATGGACAGACCGTGTGTGAGCTCATGGACAGGAGCCCATGAAAATTTTCAAGCGATGGAGTATGATGCAAGAGCATCGCAAGAGCATGCAAGCATAGCCAGCAGCGAGCCAACGCAGAGATAAGAGACAGCTGGAAAAGCACCGAGAACATTTTTTGAAAATGTTTTGAAATATTAATGAAGTCATTAAGTGGAGGCATGCTTGTATTATTGTAAAAGGACCTTGAGCGAGCCGCTCTTGTCCATAGTAGATAGGAGCCTTTATGTGTAATGAATGTACGTAGATAGAATTTAATGCTTAGATTAGATGGTTTAGAGCGCAAGAGGGAAACGAGATATAGACACCCTCATTGTATAGTTGTATTGTTGTTGTCAAGATGAGAGCATAGAGCAGAGAAGAGAAGAAGTAGAGAGTTGTGTAAAAGAATTTTATGTACAGAAGTTCTGGATTAATACAAAAATCTTTGACTCAGATTCATGGTGTTGTGATATTCTCTGTGCATGCATTGTTGAATGTTATGCTCATGAATGGTTTACTCTTTCTGCATGCATTTGCTGTTTATGCTATGTGTGTATGATTTCTTGTTAAATGTCTGAAATCTGAGAGAGAGAGAGAGAGAGAGTAAGGGAAATGAGTTTCAATTGTTTTTCTGTCTGAGTAAGAGTTCCTGCAAGGAGTGCAGTTGAATTGTCCGCAAGGAGTGCGTTGACAAAGGGTTCATAGGTTTGTCTCTAAAAGATTAGATAGGGTATCTTTTGTTCTCATTTCCTCAGAAGTGCAGTTAAGCACAGGAGTCGTGCAAAGTGTGCGTAGGCCGAGAGTAGTTTCAGGGTTTGGAAGACCTAAGGGATTTGTTGAGGGACTACTGCTGCAGGGAGTGCGCAGAGTCAAAGGAATTCAATTCTTTGAAGTAATTGAAGGATTTTCCGCAAGGAGTGCGTGCAGGAGTCTTCTTTAAGACTCAGAGTTGGAGAAAGCTCAGGAGGGATAGAGTCTTTGTAGTCGTCGATGAAAATCACGAAAGGTTGGTGCCTTGAGGCATTGAAAGAAGGCGTTGCAAAGTTGTGTTGCAGGTGGTTAAGTTCCATGGAAAAATGATTTATCTAATTTGCAGAAGTTCTCAAAAGGGAGAACGGACAGTCAAAATTCTCCGAGGAGAATTCGCGAAATCCCGTGAGCCGTCAGATCTCGCAGAGGAGCAAGGAGGTTATAGTGGTCATTTTCTGCAAGCAGAAGCTCAGGAGAGAGAGGGTCATAGATTCACGCCAACGAGGACCGTTGGATCTACTCGCAAAATTCCATTTTGGGGTTTTGTGGGTGGAAAGACCGAAACTTCGTCATTTGGATTCGTGAAACTGCGAAGTCCAAAATCCCGACAAGGTGGAAGGTTCCATTGTGGGGTCAAGATTTGGACATGTGTTGGAATCCAAGCATTTTGGCGTTTTGGGGTTTCATGAGTTGAACGCGAAAGGCAAAGTAGTGAAGTGGTGAGTGGATCAGAGCCATCCATTCGTTGAGGACAGGTGGCAGAGATCTAGGGATCTCGCGAGTTCATAGGTTTACGAGGTGAGAGCCCAAAGTTTGGGTACTCTAGGTTGCGAAAGGCGAAGTCCCGAAGGGGCGAATAAATATGTGCATGGGGCCAACTATCGGTGACGTGTATTGATATTCATCCTTTCGGCGTTTCAAAGGATAGAAGGTTGAGACTTCCATCCCAAAAGTCCCGAAGTCATGAGTTGTGATAAGGTTGCTGATGAGTTCGAGATCTAGGCACTTCAGGTGTCGAGGATACCAAGGAGGCATTGCTTGAGGACCAAAATCACGAAGTGTGAAGATAGCATGAGGGACACGTGGCAGAATCCCGAGGTGGGCCCATGGAAGAGACGGGTGGACGCGTGTCATCTTTTGAAAGAAGTCAACACCCCGTTGACTTTTCGTGTCTCGGGGATTCACGAGACAAGAGCCGGGAGTTCGACATCGAAACTCATGAAGCGGAGAGAAGCAAAAAGTGCTAGAGTCAGGCCTAGCTGGTGGTCATGCGTAGAGGGCGCTGAGAAGAGAAGGAGCGTGCCCGTATCGACATTTCGGGTATCGCTAGATTTGGAAGCAAGAGTTGGGAGTTTCGACTCATGAAATCGTGAGTGGTGAGTTGTGACAAGCGCTTAGGCACATCGGAAGTTCAGGCCTCAGAAGGTGGAGAGTTGAATATTGGGAAAGAGAAGTCGCGAAGTCGTGAACTCTCAGGTTCCGAAATCGTGAGAAACATGACCACATCGTTTGGTCAAAAGAAGGATGGAATTGAGGCTTCGTGTTCGATCGCGTGAGCTCAATTCGCAAGGACCTGTGGAGAATCATAATTTTGTATGTGTTGGATTCCCCAAAGAGGAATCGAAGAGTCAATCCGATTCAAGAGAAGAAAGTAGAGCGATCCTGTAGTGGACTATCGACCCGAGGGCCGATAGGGTCGGCGTCTGCATCATATGGTATCAGAGCCTGATTCTTGTTTGTATATTTCAGGTAGGAAAAGCAAGAAGAAAGATTCACCATGCCACAGAGAAGAAGAGACAGGCAAACACCTGATCTGCCAGAGGATAGGGAAATGCCAGAAGGAAGGGGCAGGCAGGTGCAGAATCCAGAAGTGGAAAGAGATCCGCATGACATTCGCGCCAGACTCATGGATGTGGAAATAAAACAAAGGTGTAGAGCTGATATTGGAGATGTCATTGAGTCCGAAAGTGAAGATGAAGMTGGACATGGAGAAGAAGAAGTCATAGCAGAAGATGCAGCACATGAATKCTTGGTTAGAGCTATTGTAAGAATGAGCACAAGAGACAAAATGGACATTCCAATTTATGAGGGAAACTTGGATGCTGAAGAGCTTCTAGACTGGATTAGAGCTCTAGACACATATTTTGACTATGAAGATGTCGAAGAAGACAAGAAGKTCAAACATGATGTCATGAGACTTAAAGGACATGCAACATTGTGGTGGGATGAACTGCAAGCTGACAGACGCTGCCAAGGTAAGAAGAAAATCAAGAGTTGGGATAGGATGATTGCAAAGATGAAAGAAAAATTCATTCCTAGGGATTATCAAATTACTCTGTTTTGAAGGATGTAGAACTTGAGATAGAAGCTGATGACAGTGAAGGAATACACTGAAGAGTTCTATAGGCTGAACATCAGAGCATGTCATCGTGAAAGTAATGATGAAAAGGTTGCCAGGTATATGAATGGCCTAAGATACAAAATTCAGGATGAGATGAGCATGATGACCATCCGAATAGTGGAAGATGCTTATCAAATGACTCTAAAGGCAGAAGAGAAGCTGATCCGAAAACAAGGTCAAAGAGGCCGAGGCAGAAGTCAAGCCAAGGGAAAATCAGTCGTCCAAGATAGAAATCAGAAGCTTAAGGAAGAATGGAAGAAACCTCAGATTAAGAGAGGTGGAAGCTCATAGAAAGGGCAATATGCTGGACAGAGAAGGCAGTATGCTGATCAGAAAGGAGAGTATGCTGATAACAACATTTTTCCTAGTACTAGAGGTAGAGGAAGAGGAAGAAGTGGAGTGATAAAATGCTTCATGTGCGGAAAGGTCGGACACAAGTCTTATGAGTGTCCAGATAAGAAGAAAGAGAAAGGAGAGACTCACATTGCCGAAGCACAAAGGCGAAATGTTGAGGCAGAGGATGTTGAAGGAGGAAGATCGTTGATGATGCGAAAATTTCTTTTGACACCAGAGAAGGAGGTGGAGAGTTCAGTCCAAATAAATAGACTTTTTCGGACTGCGTGCAAAACCAAGGATAGGAAATGTAAAGTTATTGTAGACAGTGGTAGCACAGATAATCTCGTTTCAACAGAGATGGTAGAAAAGCTGGAGTTGGAGATGATTGATCATCCAAGCCCATACAGAGTTTCATGGTTGCAAAAAGGACATCAGGTAAATGTCACTAAACAATGTTTAGTTGAGTTTCTATGGATGTTTGTCATCTATTGCTGGGTAGACCGTGGAAATATGACGAGAATGTGATTCATGATGGGAGAATGAACACATACACCCTAGAGAAGAATGGGAGAACTCACATGTTGTTGCCGATTAAGCATAAAGAGGTGAAGCCGAAAGTTAGTAACATTGTACTTCTCATGAGTGGGAAGGAACTTCTTACAGAGGTTAAGAAGAATGAGGAACCACAATTCATTGTGGTCAGGAAGCCAAAGATTGTTTTAACCAGCACAAGGGTAGATGATTTACCAGAAGAGGTTTAGGAACTACTGGAAGAGTTCGTTGACATAGTAGTGGACGAACTACCTCGTTCATTGCCACCGATCAGAAGTATAAGTCATCAAATTGATCTCATACCTGGAGGTAGTTTTCCAAACAAAGCAGCATACAGGTTGACACCACATGAGAATGAAGAGGTCAAAAGACAAGTTCAGGATTTTTTGGACAAAGGTTTGGTCAGAGAAAGATTGAGTCCGTGTGTTGTTCCAATAGTACTCATTCTGAAGAAAGAAGGAGGCTCGAGGATGTGTACTGACTCGAGATAAATCAAAAAGATAACCATCAGGCACAGGTTTCCATTTCCAAGGATGGATGATCTGATGGATTGCTTGAGTGGAGAAAAATGTTTTTCGAAGATTGACTTGAAGAGTGGTTATCATCATATTTGCATGAGATAAGGAGATGAATGAAAGACCACCTTCAAGACTAATGAAGGGTTATACGAATGGCTTGTTATGCCATTTGGATTAACAAATGCGCCAAGTACTTTTATGAGGTTGATGAATGAAGTCCTGAAGGATTTCATCGGAAAATTTGTCATTGTGTATCTTGATGACATACTGATTTTCAGTGAAACAAAGGCAGAGCATCTCAAACATTTGGCTACAATGATGGAGAGGTTACAACAGGAGAAGTTGTTGATAAACATGAAGAAATCCTCATTCATGAAGACAGAGCTCAATTATTTGGGGTTTGTTATTTTTGCAGATAAGTTGAGGATGGATCCAGATAAGGTGGAGGTGATCAAGAATTGGCCATCACCAAAGAATATCTTTGAAGTTTGAAGTTTTCACGGATTGGCTAGTTTCTATAAGAAGTTCATCAGGAATTTCAGTGGAATTAGTGCACCGATGATGGAGACAGTGAAGAAGAGACACAAATCTTTTCACTGGACAAAAGTAGCCGAGAAGAGTTTTAATTTGTTGAAGAAAAAAATCACGGAACAACCAATTCTGGTGTTGCCGGATTTCCAAAAGACATTTCAAGTGAAATGAGATGCAAGTGGATTTGCAATAGGGGCAGTCTTGAGTCAGGAAGACAGGTCGATAGCATATTTCAGCGAGAAGTTGAATGAAGAAAAAGTAAAATACTCCACGTATGACAAGGAGTTCTATGCTATTGTTCAGGCATGAAAGAAATGGAGGTACTATTTGATTCCCAAGGAGTTTGTCTTGTATAGTGATAATCATGCATTGCATTTTGTGACTCAATAGGAGTAGTTGAATCAAATACATGTTAAATGGGTTGAATATATGAAAATTTTCACTTTTATGATTAAACATATTTATGGAACTGCTAACAAAGTTGTTGATGCTTTGAGCAGGAAGTGTTTGCTATTGCAGTAGTTCAGAGTCAAAACATTGGGTTTTGATGATCTCAAGGACATGTACAGAGATGATCCAGATTTTAAAGAGGCGTATGAAGCAGCTGAGAATCCAATTCTCTGGGATAGAAGCCAATGGACAGAATACATGATCTAGGAAGGATTAATGTTTAAGGGTAATCAACTTTGTATTCCAAAATGCTCCATGAGGGAGAATTTGCTGAAGGAGAAACATAGTGGAGGATTGACCGGATATTTCGGTCATGAAAAGACATTCGCAAAGTTGAATGAGTCATATTTTTGGCCAGGAATTAGAGCAGACATCAAAAGATTCATGGACAGATGTAAAATTTGTCAACATTCAAAAGGAAAGAGGTAGAATGCAGGTTTTTATCAACCATTACCCATACCTAAGAGGCCATGGGATGCAGTCATCATGGACTTCATATTGGGGCTGCCAAGAGCGTGCATGAGCTTTTCTCTGACAAAGGGTTCAGGCGTTTGTCTCTGAAAGATCAGATAGGATGGATTTTGTTCTCATTTCATCAGAAGTGTAGTTAGGCACAGGAGCCGTGCAAAGTGTGTGCAGGTCGACAGTAGTTTCAGGGTTTTTAAGACTTGAGGGATTTGCTGAGGGACTACTGCTGCAGGGAGTGCGCAGAGTCAAAGGACTTCAATTCTTTGAAGTAATTGAAGGATTTTCCGCAAGGAGTGCATGAAGGAGTCTTCTTTAAGACTCAGAGTTGGAGAAATCTCAGGAGGGATAAAGTCTTCGTAGTCGTCGAAGAAAATAACAGAAGGTTTGTGCCTTGAGGCATTGAAAGAAGGCGTCGCAAAGTTGTGTTGCAGGTGGTTAAGTTCCATGGAAAAACACTTTATGTAATTTGCAGAAGTTCTCAGAAGGGAGAATGGACGGTCAGAATTCTCCGAGGAGAATTCATGAAATCCTGCAAGCCGTCAGATCTCGCAGAGGAGCAAGGAGGTTATGGTGGTTGTTTTCTATAAGTGGAAGCTTAGGAGAGAGAGGGCCATAGATTCACGCCAACGAGGACCGTTGGATCTACTCGTGAAATTCCATTTCGGGGTTTTGTGGGTGGAAAGACCAAAACTTCATCATTTGGATTCGTGAAACTGCGAAGTCCAAAATCCCAACAAGGTGGAAGGTTCCATTGTGGGGTCAAGATTTGGACACGTGTTGGAATCCAATCATTTCGGCATTTTGGGGTTTCGTGAGTTGAAGGGTCAAAATTTTTGTAGCGAGATTCACAAAGTCGCGAAAGGAAAAGTAGCGAAGTGGTGAGTGGATCAGAGCTATCCATTCGTGGAGGACAGGTGGCAGAGATCTAGAGATCTCGTGAGTTCAGAGGTTCGCAAGGTGAGAGCCCAAAGTTTGGGTACTCTAGGTTGTGAAAGGCGAAGTCCCAAAGGGGCGAAGAAATGTGTGTGTGGGGCCAACTATCAGTGATGTGTATCGGGATTCGGCCTTTCGGCGTTTTGGAGGATAGAAGGTTGAGACTTCCATCCCAAAAGTCCTGAAGTTGTGAGTTGCAATAAGGTTGCTGACGAGTTCGGGATCTCGGCACTTCGGGTGTCGGGGATACCAAGGAGGCATCGCTTGAGGAGAAAAATCATGAAGTGTGAAGATAGCACGAGGGACACATGGTAGAATCACGAGGTGGGCCCATGGAAGAGATGGGTGGACGCGTGTCATCTCTTAAAAGAAGTCAACACCCTATTGACCTTTCATGTCTTGGGGATTCATGAGACAAGAGCCGGGATTTCTATATCGAAACTCACGAAGCGGTGAGAAGCGAAAAGTGATAGAGTTAGGCCTAGCCGGTGGTCATGCCTAGAGGGCGCTGACAAGAGAAGCAACGTGCCCATATCGACATTTCGGGTATCACGAGATTTGGAAGCAAGAGTTGGGAGTTTTGACTCATGAACTCGGAAGTTCAGGTCTCGGAAGGTGGAGAGTTGAAGATTGGGAAGGAGAAGTCGCGAAATCCGAGGTTCTGAAATTGCAAGAAACACGACCACATCGTTTGGTCAAAAGAAGGCTGGAATTGAGGCTTCATGTTCGATCGCGTGAGATCAATTCGCAAGGACCTGTGGAGAAGCATCGTTTTGTATGTGTTGGATTCTCCGAAGAGGAATCAAAGAGTCAATCCGACTCAAGAGTAGAAAGTAGAGCAATACTGTAGCAGACTGTTGACCTGAGGGAAGATAGGGTCGACGTTTGCGTCAGAGTTAAAATCCAATGTTGAAAATTTCGAGATGCTTCGCCCAGGGGTCCTCGAGAAAGCAGTGAAAAGCTTCTCAGTAAGAAAAGGGTAACCATAAGATAACATAAACACTCAAGGTACTAGTTGATGGATAGGAGGTCTCATCACAAGCCAACCTATTATGACCATGGGCATGTAGCGGTATGAAACTACCACCTATCTGGTAACCAAGCCAGGGTAGTGGCTCTTGGTGGAATAACCAAGAGAAAGGGGGTCTCATCATGAGCCAACCTTCTCATTTCCATGAAATTTTTGTGGATAATGCTATCACCTCTAGTCATCAAGCCAGGACAGCGACCCTCAACTATTTCCTTGAAGCACAAGGGAAAAAGATCAAAAGAAATAAAGCTAATAGTAAAAGGAAATGAGTGGGCTAGGAAACAATTACATTCATGAAAAGGTGCAAATCTCCCTCCACAATGGCATCCAAAGGTAAGACTTTACATTTCCATGTTATCACATGCACCCCATGCCCAAATATTTAACTCATGCCACCTCATACACTCACATGACTTTGACTAGATATCACTTGGGAAACACCCCAAACTCAAGAGAGTCTAGCTCAATAGGACACCCTGATGCCTTATCCAAACCTAACATGTCAAATTGCATAAAATCTTTGAGCATTTGTTTGGGTTAAGGGGGGTTCGATGCACAGGTTTGTGTAATTTAATTATTGGATGTGATTTACATGCTATGATCCTTGTGACTTATGAACCACTGGAGGACGTACTTTTTGTTGCGTCGTGAACTTACCCAGTGGACAGGTGCACACGAGAGAATGATTATATCATAGCTTCATAGGGCTCAAATCCCATCGATGGATGCTGAGACCCCAACCAAGAGGCACGGTAGGGATTTAAAACTTGCACTGGGAGAAAGAAGGGTGTTTTCTTTGGAGGCACCTTGGCAGACCTATACCTAGGGGATCTTGCTTCTCCCACATGGAATTTATCCCTTGAGGGCCCTGGACATCATCATGGATAACCTAGATGTCATCCATAACTGGTATTTTCATCTTGGACGACGTTTATAAGGAATTGGCACATGTGGGCAAGGTTTCAGGCCTTCGGAGGCCCAACGTTTCCCCTTCCCTACCCAGTGTTCCATACTTGGGGCTCAACGTCACCCTAGAGGGGCATGACGTCACCCTTGAAGTGATTATTAGATGAAAGTTAATTTAATTTTGTCTATATTTAATTTGTGTAAAAAAATGTCTAGGTTGGCCCAATAATTATGAACTGCAATTAATTTTAGCTTAAATTTTGTATAAATAAGAAGAAAGTGACATTAAATTTCATCACAACTTGTCCTTGGAGACAACGAGGTCTAAAATTTGCTCCCTATTAGGGTTATTGACTGAAATAGTGAGGCGCCACTCTTTTTTAAGGCTTATCTTTGCAACTTGGATCATTTTTTGGAGTTTTATGGTGATCTTGCATGGTATATTCATGATTATTCTTGGTGCAACTAAGTAAAATATACATTTTGTCATTTATTGAATGGTTTATTGTATGGTTTTATTTTGTCATACAAGATTATGAAATTGCATGGTGTATTTAATGCTTGAAGTAAGAAACTTAAGTTACTACTTTCTTACTTTTATTTGCCAAGCTTTCACTAAATTGATCTAGTAACTAGTGAAACCCTAGAGCCCTAAAGTGATATCACTCTAGAGGTTTGCATTTCGTTATTTTTTCATAAGTATTTACTCCATAAAAAGGTTAAGGAGAGAAAGGAAATAGATCCTAGAAGTTCCTACACCCCATCACTTTGTTTATTGAGGTCAAAATCTAGGAGGACTTACGTTGCTAATCCTCCTATACTTTTTCCCTCTTAGACTTTTGTGTATTATCATTAATTAGCAGCCTTAGAAGAATCCGCCATATTTGACTCCATTACCCTATAAAGTTACTAGTCATCCTCCTTTGACCTTTGACAAGGATCATCAACTTTCAAGCTCAATTCCCTACTTGATACTCTACTAACCTTAACTAATTTTCTAACCTGACTTAGAAATATTAACAGCCAAGTTGTTGTTGTCATAATCACTACTACAACTATCATTTTGCAACTCATATCATCCTACTAACCATATAAGTCATCCCATAATTTGTATAAGGAAAGGTACTAACAATAAATGTTAAAGTGTGTGTTTAATTGCCTTTCTAAAGTGCAAATTGTGAAGTTGTTTCCGCTGTCATAGTTGTTGTTACAACCACTATTGCATCCCATAAAAACCCTAAAATCATCCATAAAACCACTGAGCATTTTGTACTAAGAAAACTATAATCATTGGATACTGAAGTAGGGTCTTATTGCTTTATAATAGTACTTTCTTGACGTGGTTTCCATTATTTTCATCATCATTAATTAATGTTGTTATAAATGTTTGGACAACCATTCAAGTCATTTATTGACTTTTGTTAATCTTGAAAACCATGAATGAAAAAGTATTATCAAGTTTGCAAGACCTTTTATATCTTTTCTTGTCATCATAACTTGCAATTTTCAAGATACATCATACATTGTTGTTGCTATAATCTCATCTTTATATATAACTTGTTTTAGCATCACATAATTTGTCTAAGAAGTCATTGATTATAATCATTGATATCAATGTTACTACTAATGTTTGATGTTTCATTGGAAAAGGGTAGGTACAAACCTGCTTTCACTTTCCCTTGCCCCTTTAAACTTTACCCAAGTGACTTCTTCTATTGAGTGACCTAGAGAGAGGGGTGGGTTTTCACCATGTGTTTCTTCCCTTCATCAACCAACTAGGTCCTGGGACGTCTCCCTTGGAGTGAGTTTTTTCTCCTAAAGAGAAAGTGGTACCCTATTGGGGTGACACTGATAGGGTTACCTCTGTGTTACGTCAATCTAAGTCTACTTGCCTTTAGGCTTTGGGAAAGTATAGATTGTTTGATAACAAGCCTCTAGCACAACTACTTTTTGTCTATCCCTAAAGTTGGCCACCCCCATGTCAGAAGATGATTCCATGAGGGAAAACTCCCAGTCACTAACAGTGGTAAAAAGATGAAGTTTTATCTCCTTCATAAACAAAAATTAGCAAGATTTATCTCCAATTCCACCAAGCAAAGCACTTAAATCAGGGAGTCACGATAGTTAGATTGCATAACTAAACACCCAAAAATTCACAACCCCATTTATCAGCTTGATTTTGTGTTTCTTACTTGTTATTTATAACTCAAAATAAAATTAACTTGACTTCCCTCTCAGTTTTGTGAACTAAGGACGTTTTTTTCCAAATATTCACTTCCCTATTTCTTGGGTCTCATACCACTCTCTGACCTCTCTAATTTTTTTGGGTCAATTTCCCCCCTAAATTCGAGTTCATTTCAGAAGTCTCCATATGGGTAATTTTATTCCCATGCTTCTCAAGAAAGGTAGTTCTAGTACAACCCCCCATTCTTTCCCATAATTGTGGGAAGCTAGTAGTTCAACTACCAACTTCCTTCATTCACTGAATTTCTAGGGAAAATGTTCAGTTTGTGTTTTCTTGAATATTAAATTGGAAAGGAGATATTCCTCACCATTTCCCTCTCATGGCATCATCTCTGTGTAATTTCTCCATTCATTAGCAATTTATTTTCATTATCATCAAAATACATTTTATCATTTTGACTATTCGTCATGGTCCAAACATTAAACATACTATCCATGAATCATGGTGATATTTGGACATATAATTACATACTATATAAAATGGGGTGTTACATTCCCCTCCTCAGTAAAGGAGCATCATCCATGGTGTTCTATATACCGACGTAAATACTATGTACAACAATGAACAAAAAATGGGTATTCCTTCATCATGGCATCTTCTAACTCTCAAGTGGCCTCATTTTCTTGTTTATTCTCAACCACTGCATAGCTTGGTGGGACGCTCTTGGCCACATCATTGACTGTAGTGGCCTCTTCGATATTATAGTCCCTTTGTTACACATTATTTTTTCCATCCCTATGATCGTTAATGATGTAAACCTATCTGTAGTCTTCAGGGGGGTTAGTGGCCTGAGTTCCTGAAGAAAGAAGAGAGAAGAACTTTCCCTGAGAAAAGAAGTTGCATTTTCCCTTGTAAAAACCCTGTAAAAAAAGAAGTTCGCAGGTTGCTATATAGGCAGGGTGCGAGAATGCCTGATTCTCGCAGGTTGCACCATAGCTGGGTTGTGAGAGGTTCACAGGTTTCTCTATAGGCAGGGTGCGAGAATGCTCATACGTGGGAAAAACGAGCATTTTCTCGAATCTTCTAGAAGGAGAAACTTCCATGGTGACATGGCATCCAAATGGTGTGGATCTTACTCGCTTTCATGATTTAGGGAGATCATCCTAACCTCCTCACCTTATCCTCTTCAACTTATAAAAGGAGAGGAGCTCTCATGGAGAAAGTTATCTTAGCTTTGGTTGGCTTGGAATTATTAGCTCGGTTGGAGTGGCCTTGAGATTTTCTTTGTCAAGATAGATTGTGAATATTATCAGATCCATGCTCTCAGAATTCTTGGAGTGAAAGTGTGTGGGAAACGAAGGACAGTTGGAAGGGACCTTACTACATCAAGGTCATGGTTGTAATCTCTCTTTCACATTTAATATGATACAGTAATATGATTCTTTCTTATAAATCTTGTTGTGTTTTATTGTATGATTCCTTGATCACATACATATGTTTATATTGAGTTTATGCTATTACTATCACTTTGGTTGGTTGCGTTCTTTTGTAGGATCATCATCGTATGAGTATTGGAACAGAGCTAGGATGGCGATAGTGAGAGGAAGTGACATTTAAACGGTATGTCACCTATCCCTCTTTAGTTAGTAAATTCAGTATTTAAAACTTAAGGAAAGAATCATGTTCTATCCTATTTTGTTCTAGATCCAGGTGGATCTAGGGAGATCTGTTAGTGTTCGCACCTACCGATTAGTCCGATAACAAAATTGGCGACTCCACTGGGGAATGGATTGTTTCCTAGTTAGTCTAGTTTCCCTTGCTTTGATTGCTTGTTTTCTGGTCTTTGAGTCTGTGGGAGATCCATCCAGACTCTCTGTATCTGAAAGCTCACTCAAATTTAGCCCTTTTTCAAATTTTTTCTTGTTTACAGGCATTCTCGCACTGTACCCTTTAGTGGCCTGCGAGAATCATTGATGTTAGCACCCTACTGTTCAGTTAGGTGCGAACTTCTCGCACCCTACCGATGTCTAGCCAGCAAGAATACCTAATTCTCGCACTGCACTCTATTGCTAGGTTGCGAACTTGTTTGTAAACTTTTTTGGATTGGGTTTTGTCATCTTTTGATGACCCAATTTTGCTTTGAACAGCTGGACAACAGGATTGAACTTTAGGAGCCTATATTGATCTGTTTACAGTCTTCTTGACATTCTTTGAGTTGCTTTTATCCATCTTTTCTTTGTTTGGTTTTGAAGGATTAGTCTCTTTCTTTGAGTGTCTTTCAATTACAAAGCATGTGTTTTCTTTAGAGTTGTTTAGGGAAAAATTAGATTTCTTCTGAATAGTTCTCTTTAAAAGAGAAATTTTAGTTTGGGTTTATTTGTTTTAAGAAAGTTCATTATTTCTTTTAGTGAAAATTTTGAAACAAAAAGATTTAATTTCTTGATTTATATTATATTGGGGGAATCCTTGCATTTGAAGTAGCGAAATTTCATGATTCTTGGCTTTTTTTGATCTTAAATTATGAAAATTTTTCCCCCTCATGGCCGGGGGGGCCATGAATCGTGCATTGGTGTACAGTACCTTTTTCTCATTTCTTGAGAATATTGATGTTGATGATTTTTAATATTTTGGGACATTGTGTATACGGTAATGATAAATATTTTCTCTTTCTCGTAGCATAGCTTTGATCGAAATGAAAAGATTGCATCTTCATCTCTTTTCATAACTTTTGAGTTGGTCAAAACACCATATTGTCCATGCCATCTTCCTTTTGAGTAACAAGAGCCTTAAAAATAAAGCTCTTATAAAAATTGATTAGACATTTTTATCTTCTCTGGTAGCAAACCTACATTATATTAGTCATAGGGATTTGAAATAGGTGTGAAAGATAACTTTCCAAAGCTGCAAACAAACATAGTATCTTGTGATAGGGAGAGTTAAATCCACTTATTACATTTTGTCCTGGGAAGCCCTTATAAAACAAGGTTCAATCACAAGGTCGCATTGAGACTAGCATAGTTACTCACCATGCTTTGTTGGTCTTGGTGTAGAGGTTGCGCGTATTATGGGGGTCGCTTGAGAGGTATACCCACAATGATGAGTGGAAGCCTTTCAAGTTGATTTTGGGCTAGATACCCTGCCTTTGCGCGTGGATCGGACTGTCGACTGTTTCCCCAGGAAACACTGTAGTAATTGGTAACCTTAGTAGCCTATCTTTCTCGGTTCTTTACACGAGGTGACTGTGGAGGGGCAAGTCTTCACGGTACCTGGAATTGACGTTGGCCAAAATCACTCTAGCTCCTTGGAGGGTATACCCACAATTATGTGTGGGAGCTTGCACCAGGGTGTAAGTCCTTTAAGCAGGTCGTCAACATAACTTTTCCACCCACTCTATCTCATTCCCTTCTTACATTGTTCCCGCAATGTTGGATTTCATTACCAACTAGTGCGTTCATTGCAAGAAGGTTTTGTTTGCTTGCTTACTTACTAGATTTTTAGCATGTGTTGTTTGTTTTCCTTAGAGGAATCTAGATTGGTTATTTCTTTAATGGCATTAGTTCTCGGAGTGACCAATGAAGGAACCCCTGCTCTAGGGGAACCTTTTGTTTTTCCCTCTTATGGAAACATTGGTCCTCCTCACATCGCTACTTTGAGCCTTCCAAGTCTCATGATTGGATTGCCGGTGTGGTTGTTTTCCACTCAGGTAATCTTGAATGCAGTAAGTGCTTCAATCATAAGCACTTCCCCCCATGAGCATCAACCTCATGTTGATCCTTCACCTTCTTCACCAGTAAGGTCTTCTTCGCCTTCTTTTCTTGCAATGTCGCCTTCCGTTTCATCTTCTTCGTCGGGTGAAAGTTCTGAAGCTAGTAACCCGATGAATAAGAAGAAGAAGAAAAGAAAGATTAAGAAGAAGAAATATAAGCGAGGGTCAAAACCTCCGATCGTTGTCAAACATGTTGGAAAACAACCAGTTATTGTTAATCGTGCTGGGAGTGTTGATGATGTCAAGATCACCCAAACAACCCGTAAGCCCAAGTACCCTTGCAGGCTTTGTAAGGGTAGCCATCTTCTTAAGGAATGCCTGGGTCTGTCTAAGGTTATAGAAGCATGGTCTACACATCCTCACCAACCTATGTCATTAGCCTCTGAACAACATGTTGATGGCCTCCCATCAACTAGTCATGATATTGTTGGGAAGAAGAAAAGTAGAGTCAAGTTCCCATGCATGTTATGCAAAGGGAGTCATCTCACTCACCTTTGCCCTTATATGGACGAAGCCTCTAAATTACTGGAAGACATGACTATTTCACAACCTCAACTTCCAGCTGCTTACCGTAAGCTTTCTCTCAACCCTCCAATAGTTGATGGAATGATCACTCCGGTCCCTTCACCGGTCAATCCGGTTGATCATGTCATCAATATGGTCATGTCCTTAGTTGAACCAATTGACAAAGTGGTTGATCTGATACCTTCCTCGGTCAATCCCATTCTCCCCTCAGAGAGTGAAACTAAAACGGTCGATCCGATCCCACTCTCCCGTTAGAGAGTGTTACCCAAGTGGTCGATCCGTTTCTATCTGTTGACCCCATTCTCTCCTTGGAGAATGAAACTCAAGTGGTCAATCTGATCTCTCCATCAGTCGATCCTACTCTCCCACTAGAGAGTAAACCCGATACTGCCCATGTTTTTCTCGTTGATACAGAATCTCCCGTGATGAGGGGTATTCCTCCTTCTCCCGTAGAACCCCCTCCAAGTAATGAGGCCATCCGTTTTGATTGGGGTGTGCTAACTGGATGTCGTCTTCCCTCTTACATTTCTTTCTAGATTACAGTATAGGTTTGTGGTCAGGACATTCCCCAAACATTGATAGATGAAGGTTCGTCTGTTAGTATTTTTTCCTCTATCGCTTGGCAAGCTTTGGGTTGTCCTCCACTTGTGCCGGTTACACAGAATCTGTTAGCCTTTAGTAGAAGAACTAGTCAACCTTTAGGGACCCTTCCTCAGTTTCCTATAACTTTGGGAGGAAAAACTGTTTTTATTGACATCATGGTAGTCCAAGACCCCTTGGATTTCGCCTTACTCCTTGGGCGAGATTATGTCTATGCCATGAAATCTATTGTGTCTACTCTTTTTCGTGTGATATCTTTCCCTCAAGATGGACGAGTTGTGACTGTTTATCAACTTTCATTCATTGAACCTGACTGGATTGCCTCCCTAAATGGTTCTTATATGCAGACGGTATCACCCCCGCCACAGGTCAATTATGTGGCATTGTCTCCCATGGCTTCGACTTCTGATGACTTAGATCTAGTAGTTGACATGGTGATCTCTTCAATAGGGTTGTTAGAGCCTGATCTCTTTACTCCTGTCATGACCCTCAACATGGTGTCCTTACAGAGTGTGTTTCTTCCTTCTAGTGAGTACCTCTTGGAAGCCATGACCGAGTTTTGTCCCTTGACATGGTGTCATTCCTGAGCATTGTCCTCTTGGAATCCATGATCAAGAAGAGAGACTCTGAGGATAGTTTTTGTGTATTTGAGGCAACCTCATTAAAAAATGAAATAGAGGTCTTTGAGCATGGTTTTCTGATTTCAAGCTCGTTAAAAAATGAAACCACTTACGAGGATAGTTTTTTTTGTCTCTATGGAAACCTCGTTAAAAATTGAAACAGAGGTTACAAGCATAGTTCTTGTTTCTATGTCAAGCTCGTTAAAAAATGAAATAGTTTTCCCCCTCTATGTTTGAGTCAAGTCCTTTGTCTAGTATTTGAAGCTTCATTTCATTCTCCTTTGCAGTTGGATGAAACGAAGCTTGGGGCGCATTTGCCTCATCCTTTGGAATTTATGCTAAAGTTGAGCCGCTAGCTTCTTAAACTGGGGGCTAAGTACCAACCATCCCTGTGTTATGCGTTGGGAAGTCGCAAGCATAGTTTTCTATGGTTCAAGCTTGTGTAAAAATGAAACCAGCTACCTCAAGCGTAGTTTCCTCTGGTTCAAGCTTGTGTAAAAATGAAACTAGGTCCAAGCATAGTTTTGTTTAGTTTTTAAGCTTGTGTAAAAATAAAATCTATCTCGTTATTTCTCATGCTCGTAAATACATGAGAATAAGTTACTGAGCTTAGTATTTGTTCTTTCTTGTGCTCGTAAATACGTGAGAATGCAACCGAGTATACTTTTATCACTTTTTCGGACTCGTAAAGGTTATATGAAAAAGGAACCCACTGGAGTTCCCTTTAAGCTCTTTTCAGACTCTCTAAACATGAAAAGATTGTCGAGCGATCTTGTTATTTTCACGTTTATTAAATTATTTGAAGAAAATGTCTGTTGAGCGATAGTTTATCTCTTTTTTGGTCTCATCAGACTAATTTATGAAAAAGGAACTGGGAGAGTTCTCTTTAAGTGTTTTTCAGACTCTCAAAACTTGAAAAACCCCTGAGTTTTCTTTCTTTGGACTCATAAAACAAACATTGAAAGGCCCATATGGGACTGAACCACTCCTTCTTAGGGTTCGTTAAACATACTCCGAGGGACTCATCCAAAGGATGAGCTTACATTTCAAGCATATGTTATCCTCCTCAAGCTTGTGTAAAAATAAAGAGGTACTCGCCACAAATGGTGGGGGGAAAATTGGGAAAGAAATGTATCTAAACCTGTATTCTGTGGAAGAGTCACTTTTGAACATGATACCCTTTCACTCGCCTTGTGTCTAGGTTGGAAAATCCACTTGTCTCCTGATCATACTCCTTTATAAGATTACAAATTGGTCTGTGATCCCTGTTGTTGAGTCAGTATTTCCAAGACAATTGTTGTGTCGTCAATATGTTCAAAATGAAGTTCAACCTGAAAATCCTTCTATTGCGTCGGCCATTTCTGCAGTCTTTAAGCCTTCGATTGCATCGACCATCCCTGAGTCAGTCCTGAATCACTTGTTACTCTGATCTACTTCAAATCTTGTTACCCGTTTCGTGTCATTGATGTGGGATACATTTAGGCCCTCCTGTGACGAGTCTTTTCCTATCGACTCCAACTCATTATCTAGGAATTAGACTTAGAAACTAATTGGTACCTTGGAATTTTCATGCCTCAATGGTAGGTTTCCTCGCTTTCGACAATGGGCTTTCATTATTGACCCCTGATTGGGAGATTCCGCCGAGTGTTCGACCTCAGCTCATTGATTCACATTCGTTGGATTGTACTAGTGTACCTTGGGAGTCATTGACATTAATGGTGATTTCCCTCATACTTGTTAACGGTATACACTAATGACCGGTAATCAAGTGCTTTCTACCATGTTCGACTTCGACACATGTATTCACATGGTTAGATTCGTACTATAGAGTGGTGGAAATGAAGACCCTGGATCTTTTCTAATAGATTCAAGTTGCATTGGAGTATATTCAGTTTGTACTGTTGCATAGATCCACATTGTATGTCTCATGGCTATGTTCAAATTTGAGCCTTTAACACATAGATCCACAGTGTATTTTTGGTGGCTATGTTTAGATTTGAGTCATATTGGCATGGATCCATAGTGTATGTTTGGTGGCCATGACCTGTCTTACTTGACATGGATCTTCGTATGTCAACATTTATGCTTTGATTCATTTGTATTCTAAGTATGGGAATGCCTACCTTAGTGATGATATATTATTGTATTGTATTTCCTTGTTTGTTGGTAGGTTTCTGACTGACTGTTCCTTGTTCCCTACACACATTCGACAAAGTATTTCATCTATCACTCTGTTCTAACTTCATACTTTGGGGGGCTCTCTGTTACACATTATTTTCTTCATCCCTATGACCGTTAATGATATAAACCTATCTATAGTATTTAGAGGGGTTAGTGGCCTGAGTTCCTGAAGAAAGAAGGGAGAAGAACTTTCCTTGAGAAAAGAAGTTGCATTTTCCCTTGTAAAAACCCTGTAAAAAAGGAAGTTTGCAGGTTGCTATATAGGTAGGGTGCGAGAATTCCTGATTCTCGTAGGTTACACCATAGATGGGTTGCGATAGGTTCACAGGTTTCTCTATAGGTAGGGTGTGAGAATGCTCATACGTGGGAAAAACGAGTGTTTTCTCGAATCTTCTATAAGGAGAAACTTCCATGGTGAGGTGGCATCCGAATGGTGTGGATCTTACTCACTTTCATGATTTAGGGGGATCATCCTAACCTCCTCACCTTATCCTCTTCAACTTATAAAATGAGAGGAGATATCATGGAGAAAGTTAGCTTAGCTTTGGTTGGCTTGGAATTATTAGCTCGGTTGGAGTGGCTTTGAGATTTGCTTTGTCAAGATAGATTGTGAATATTATCAGATCCGTGCTCTCAGACTTCTTGGAGTGAAAGTGTGTGGGGAATGAAGGACAGTTGGAAGGGACCTTACGACATCAAGGCTATGGTTGTAATCTCTCTTTCACATTTAATATGATACAGTAATATGATTCTTTCCTATAAAGCTTGTTGTGTTTTATTGTATGATTCCTTGATCACATACATAGGTTTATATTGAGTTTATGCTATTGCTATCACTTTGGTTGGTTGCGTTCTTTTGTAGGATCATCATTGTATGAGTATTGGAACGGAGCTAGGATGGCGATAGCTAGAGGGAGTGACATTTAAACGATACATCACCTATCCCTCTTTAGTTAGTAAATTCAATATTTAAAACTTAAGGAAAGCATCATGTTCTGTCCTATTTTGTTCTAGATCTAGGTGGATCTAGGGAGATCTGTTAGTGTCTGCACCTACCAATTAGTCCGATAACACCCTTCTTGTCCTTTTTCCTCATAGTCTGGTCTATTTACAGACTCTTGGCATTCCAACACATGCCTACAACAAATATCAAATAGTATGCATGTTAACATCATTTCAATGCATAAATATCTATTGTTGTTCATAATTCAAGAGGAAATATATATATATATATATATATATATATATATATATATATATATATATATATATATATATATATTTCAACACAATACTTATTTGTGCAATTCATGGATCTATATCCGTATGGTTGTCACTTTTACTCGGTTCGTTGTTTTCCTTGACATACCCACTGTGATCATAATCCCAATTATCACATAACAAGATTTATCTAAGTCTCCTCTTCCTTTTGGTTACTCACCTTCTAGGCTCAAACATCCCCTTCTTTGTTATATAGTCCCTAAGGCGATCCATATTTCCTACCAAGGATTTATCGCACAGAAAGAGTTTCAAATACTTCACTGAGTCTTACAGCTAGGGCGTCCCTTAGGATCGCTCTCTTGAGGTGTTCCTCAAGCATGTTTTAACACAAAAAAACCATATCTATGGTGATTATGACATATCACAAGGTCTTCATGTCACAACAATGGCATTTTCCATGCTTTCCAAACTTGACAACCACCTTCTATCTCTCTAGGAAAGACCTGTAATCTCACCTATATCACATACATACAATAATTTGTGAGATACCATCATCAATTTCAATCAATAATTTCTTTCAAATCTTCCACCCACAAATTTCCATTTCACTTATCATTTTTCAGGTTTGTTCCATATAGGAACTCAGATCTCACAAGTATGATATTTCTTTCTCATTACAATTTGGCTCTTTTTCAATCAACAAGCATTGGTCTTCCTTATGCAATTATGTCGTTGTCATATCCAATACGATCCTTCCTGCAATTTCAATATTCACATAGATAAAAAAAATCGTTAGTTCCTCACGTACATACATTTTCATTGCACACTTGATGTGGCTCAAAAAAACTTTAAGGATTGTACATACAAACAATTAGATCACCTCTATATATATATTCAGTGATATGAAGTAAAAAGGAACTATCATTCCTTACACATGCATAATTTTAGCATACCAAGCTTTTATAATGCAATCAAGAATCTCATGCAATTTACTAATGTGTCAATTATCTATGACCACATTTACACACATTGCACCCTTGCATTGATTTCATATTACCATGTTTTATGTTAGAGACTTTTCCATGGTGTGTTGGGACTCGACCAATATTCTCACCTCATGGCTTCCTTATTCACATTCATTATTACAACAAAATTATGTTTCCTGCATTGGTTTGATCGTGACCTCAAATAAACATACATTATATGAAATTAAATTTTCATATGAATGCATTCAAACATTCTTTATTTACTAGTAACCAGGGTGCCAATATACATGGTCGCCCAATTCCTCTATTCACTATTGTTACAATTTTGTTGGAATATTGGAAGGTCTTCCTTTCGTAATGGGTATTCCTATACATGCCCACTCATGCAAACATGCATTTCCTCAATGCATTAACCAATGTGTTTCTTATGATCATTTTTTTTCACAATCATAAATGATTGACCTATGCATTCATGACACATTTATTCATAAATTTCTTGCAAGGATTTCAATCATTCTTGACTGTCAGAGGCTCTTTCCTTTGTCATTCAGGGTCTCTCTTCATGAATCACACCTTTCTTGGGTATCAATGACACAAAATAGTCAATTCAATTCACATGCATATCATCAAGATATAAAACATTTCTGAAGGGATTCTTACCTAATACATTTCAAACCTCATGTCACATAGACATGAAATTTTTTATACCTATTCTAGTTGTTAACACCCTCTTTGATATTACCCTAGCAGTGGTACTTCATGGGATATCCTAAGGTCTCTTCATCAATTCTTTCAATAATAAACATCTTGTATTCATCCTCTATTTAAGGTTATGCACCATTGGCATTTGTCCTTCCCCAACAACTCCAATCCTTTCCTACACATAATAGACATCATCACATTTAAGGTTATATCAGCTATCATGTAAATTCAAAGTACATGTATTCTAGCATTTAATTCAACAAAGCATTTCTATATATGTCCCAACATATCTATGTGCACTCTACCACATTATCCTCGATGTGCTCACTACTGCAATCAAAATATATTTTAGTTTTTTTGGTATCCTACAACCATTAACATTATCATGTTAGAATCATCCACACATAACTATCATCTCAGTTTTCTCATCCCAGAGAAACATGATAAACAACAAGAAAGGAGACAAGTGATTCTCCCCTTTTCCCACTCCTTTGCACAATCTAGAACCTTCAGCTCAGCTGAATTAATTCTAAGGCCTTGTTGAATTTGCATATCATGGATTAACCAAGATCACTCATTTAAACATATTTATTCATTTGTTTTCCTTAGCTTTCATAGATGTTCTTTTAAAGTACGCAACTTTGTTAAACAAATCATAGTTTTAGAGTGAGAAAAATGTTCCTCCTTTTCTCCTTATTGGCTTCTACAATCTATCCCCTTTGGGATTTTCCTTCTCTATTCCTTGAACATTCTTAGTCAATTTCATCTTGACCATTCTTGGATGTAACATCATATTAAAACACCAAAAATATATCTCAATTCAATTATGAGTTAGTGTATTCTGTACATTCATTAAACAAAGTTAGGATTGTCTAGGTCCTATCACATGCAAGTCTTCCACTCTTGCATTATATTTTAAAATGTAATCTAGGATTCTTTTATAAATAGGCTTTGCATCCCACTATCTAGTTATTCCAACCGTCAATTAATTATGTGGTCATGTTCTCTTGAAAGAGCTATTTTTACAGTTACTCCATATGGAAGTTATTCAACACACAACTTTTCTTGTTGCATATTCCTCACTATCCGAGATAACCTCAACCCTGAGTCAACCTTATCTTCATCATTTCAAATGTTTACCCAAAATTCCATAAGGAATATAAGCATGAATCCATATTATGCATCTCATTTTGCACATTCACACATGCACATTATTCTATTAGTTTGTATTCAAACTGTGTTTTCATGCACTTAACCACATGCATCAACATATTTTGTGTGTATACCATAGGAACACTTTATAGTTTCACATGCATATTTATTTAAAAATCATTTTATTCATGATTGTTCACAATCATTTACATACAGTTTTCAAATGCATATTCAATTTTCCCTATATATTAACAACAAATCACTTCTTTCTCATTTCTCTTTCAACATTTTATATTATCTCTTTTTGAGGGATGGAGCACACCCTCTGATCCAGGAGGATCCAGAACTCTCATAGAGGTCTAGAAAGGTTCAGAAATGCTCAAAATTGGATCGTCTCAAAGGTTTTTGAAAATGAAATCAATGCGTATTGGGTGAACTATGTTATCAAACTTGTGTATGTGATTTTGATATTGTTTTTCTATTTCTTCTCAGTTATTTGCAAGGTTTTTATTATTAAAGTGTATTTGGAGAGATAAGTAATCCACGCGTATTTTGCAATCAGTCAAGCGATCATTATTATTTCGAAGTTCAAGTAGATATTATTATGTTTTAAACATTAATGAGCATCTAAGGATTTTTTGGATCAAGTTGGTATCAGAGCAAGGTTTGAAAAGTGGTTGCAAGTGGATGCTTACAAGGTCCAAATCCAAGCGAGGATAAGGAAAACTTGTTAATTACAATCCTAAGATTGGTTCAATAAGTTTTACTCGTCAAAGAGAAATGACTTCATTGAGAAATTTGGGTTTATACAACTTCGAAGATGATTTCTTCTAGGATTTTAATTTAATGAAATAAATGGTGGAATAAATGTACAAGGGTCGAGAGAAGGCCAACGAGGAAGGTACATCGATGAAATTTGAACTGGTCAAAGAGGAAGGACAATGTGTTGAAGGTGGCCCTTGTTGGCACAGGGGTAGACCCAAGGTTCAACTCCAAGAGCGCACCAACAAGCCCTAACTACTGTCCCTTTAGGAAACATCTGTGAAGCAGATGCAATCTCATCCGAAGTAGCTATAGGGGGTTCTAGGACACAGGTGTCTACAACCAGAGGGAATGAATAATGGATTCACAACAACAATACACAGTCATCTAATATTCTTTATCTTCCTTAAACCTACTGCGCAAGTTATACTTTAGATCTACTCAATATCACAATAGCAACATATCAAATGACAGAGAACACAACATTAATCACACACAACACAAGATATATGTGTTTCACATTCTCCCTAGTGATACGTCCATAGAAATGTGCTTTATAATATATTAAGATGAAGCATACAGTTCTTGTCTACGCTTTTAGCTAACATATCTTCTCTCTTCTCCTCTCTATCTCTCCCCTCCCTACGCAGCCAACTGCAGGGTTGATCTTCACACCTAGCTGAAGATATTACAATACCAGAAGGATATCACACCTAGCACTTCTCTCTCACACAATAATAATAACTCATGCCAATAACAAATCTAGAACTCACAATACCAACAACAACAAAAAAAAAAACCCATCCCAGGTCCTTTAGACCTCTATTTATACATTACAATAGCTCACCGACAGCCTTAGGTCGAGACCTAGTGTTAAAACCCCAGATACCAAAACCCTAGGTGTCTAAAACCCTAGGTCAACTTGACTCACGTTTTTAGGGCTTCACCGACCTATCTTTCCTTCCTTCTCACGCGATGCTCCAAAGCATCCAACGGTATATTTTTTTTCTTGTTGATTTGTCCACGATCCATCTTCCTTGTTGATCTGTCATCCTCGATCTCCTCGTCTGACAACTTGCTTTCTCTTAATTTGTACCGTCTTTTTTTCTCTTTTTCTCACTTCGAGCCAATATCAATCATTGTGTCTTCCACGCAGTTCACATTTCACCTTTTCTTCCTTGATCTTCACTTGCTTCCATAGCCAAGGGCCAATAGGCCCCCAACACTCGCTTGTGACTCATCTTGAGGCACTTCAGATCTGATCCTTCTTTTTTTCTTCAACTTCAAATTGCATGGGGCAACCTGTGCTTCCAACTATAATACTCACTTCCTTCCTTGTGTAGACTATATTTTCTATGTCTGGTACCCAGTCTCAATTGCACCTAGTACCTAGACCCTTTTCCTTTTGATTTTACTACGAGCTGTGAGGCAGCTGGTTGTCGTAATACAATTTCAACTGGCTCCCATTCACTAATACCTCCTTCCATTCTCCATTCAAAGTCTTCAACTGCACAACTCCTCCTTCTATAACATAGGCAACCTCATATGACCCGATCCAATGCATTCTGAACTTTCTTGGATGCTTCATGAACTTACTGTCATATGCCAATACCAAATCACCTTGCTTAAATGCCTTCTTTTTTATATGTCTATCATGGTAGGACTTCTCTCTTTCTTTCTGAACCTACTGGTAAAATCCTGTAATAAATCTATCTTCTTATAGTTCAACCAACTATGCAAGCCTCTCCTGCACAATGCCAGTGTCATCCATATCTGTAAAGGCTGCAATTCTCAGACTAGGAACCAAATATTCCATGGGTACAACTACTTCTATACCATAGACCAATTTGAAGGGGGTATGAATGGTTAGTTTCTTGCAAGTGGTTCTATAGGCCCATAATACTACTAGTACTCTCAAATCCCAGTCATCCCTATTCACAATGCATATCTTTGTCAGCATTGTCTCCAAGATTTTATTGAATGCTTCAACTATCGCATTTTCTTGTGGATGATAGGGTGTGCTCTTCTGATGGTGAACTTCAAATTCCTGATTCAAGGCTTCGATGGTATTATTGGTGAAATGTGTTCCTTGATCACTCATAAGGGTCTTCGGGCATCCAAACCTAGTTATGATGTCATCAAATAT
>JASDQU010103104.1:0-51326 GCA_032191745.1 Picea mariana | reverse complement strand
GTTCCAGTTAACTGACAAAAAGCCTTGTGTCCCGGCGGAAACTTTCCTGATTTTTTGCTTTGTTAGGTACCCGCGGGCTGTTTTGGGTTATCCTGCGGA
The DNA here is from genome assembly GCA_032191745.1 of Picea mariana. Classification (NCBI taxonomy): domain Eukaryota; kingdom Viridiplantae; phylum Streptophyta; class Pinopsida; order Pinales; family Pinaceae; genus Picea; species Picea mariana. The sequence goes on along the minus strand of JASDQU010103104.1, from coordinate 51,227 downwards.
TACCCGCGTTCAGTATAAGGACAACAAGCGGATGCCCACGCCCAATGAGCAGTTAGGGTGTGGGTTGCTTTTTTTAAGTGGTTTTTTGAGGAATTTCTCAGCATGGCTTTGGCTAGGAAGAGGCACGAGTAGGCCTGATGCCAGGTAAGCAGGGATAGTGCCATTTAGGGTTATAACATCTAGTGATATGTGCATATCCTTTAATGAAATTCCTATAGTATCCAGTATGTCCTAGCACAGTGCGCAGCTGTTTGACTAAAGTAGGAGGGGGTAGATCGACTATAATGGAAATCTTGGATGGATCTACCAGCAATCCCTTCTTACACACAATATGACCTAGAAGCACTCCGAAGGGTGGAAATAAGATGCACTTCTTCAGGTTTAAGGCAATCTGACTCTGCCTACACTTATCCAACATTAGTCTTAAACATTAAATATGATTCTGCAAAATGCTAAAAACAGTCCAATCATCAAAACATGCTTCTAGGAATTTATGTAAAAACTCCTTAAATGATTCAACCACCACCCTAGAAAATATGGCTGGTGCATTCCTCAAGCCAATTGGCATCACTGTATACTGGTAGGATCCCCATTCTGTTGCAAATGTGGTCTTGTGGCGATCTTCCTTGGCAATCTGGATCTGATGGTATCCTGAAAATCCAGTTGTAAAAGAATATACCTCCTGTCCTCCTACATTGTCTAACACTTCATCAATAAATGGTGTAGAGAATGGGTCATGTAAACATGCATCATTCATCTTCCTAAGATCTACGCAGATCCTGATCTCTCTTGTCTTTTTGTCTTGTACCACCATAGGGATAATCCATTCCGACTCTTCAACATGTTCTATGATTCCTTCTTCCAGCATTCTGTCGAGCTCAATTTTCACTTTCTCCTTATATTTAGGGTTTAATATGTAACATCTCTATTTGACTAGCCTGGCATCTAGTTTCAAAGGGATCCTCATCTCCCCCATAGGCCCTTTAATTCCCTTCATCTCAGTGAACTTGGTTGGAAACAAGTCCTGATATTCATGCAGTAACTCTGTAATCTTGTCAATAGTGGCAGCATCCCAATAGTCTCCAGCATTGGAAAGCTTCGGTGTTTTGTCCATTCCAATATTGACTTTCTTGATCTTGATCGACTTTCCAATGAAAGGTAGCTCAACTCCTAGTCCTTCTATGTCTCTTTGGCCTTCTGTTTCGGCAATGTTCACCTTTCTAGAATCATTGTCTTCATCAACATCGATGTTGTAACAACCTTGAAGTTTCTGAAGAGGCGCAATCCATTCATCCTTTTCTTTCTCCAAAGGGAAGCTAGGTGCCTCCTTGAACACTTTTTGTCATACAATCTGTAATACTTGATCCACTGTAGGATATTGGCTTTCAAATGATACGGTAGTTACAAAGTTCTAGGTCATACCTTCCTAATTTGCAGTGATGAGGCACAGTTCTACTTGTAGGTACCAGTTGATAGGGGTTGTGTCTAGCGTGTTTATGAATTTGTGCACCCACTATTATTAAGGGATGTCACTCCAGGTTTTGTCACAACTTCGCACATGGTCCTTTGGACAACTTCGACCTATGTATCTAACTTCGCAACTTTCTAATTTCTCTAAAAATCGCGTTGTCATCAAAGTGCGACATTGTACCCAGTCTGTAATATTGTTTTTGTGTGTCCCCCACCATGTCGCTAGAGTTGATTTCAGGTCCTCATCCATCGCCAACAATCTTTGTTGTGTTGGTACAATTTCTTCAAAGTTCACCAAGAATGATTCCAAATGATTCAGACCGTCAAAGGTGGGAAAGTTACTTATTGTTGTGCCGATCCAATGAACTTCTTGGGTTAATATAGCCCATCTCCTTGTAGATACTTTAGACATTTTGTTCTACCAGTTCTCCAATGCTTCTTTTGAATCTGATGAACATGTGTTTTCACTTCGCCAGCGCAAATTCCCATCCATCGTAGGATTAATGTATTCCTGTTGTCTGGCTGTTAATTTGTATATGTTTTCTAGTTCATATATGTGGTCTTCTTCTCTCATGGGTTCTGTGTATCTCTGACCTTCATCGGGATCTAAAGGTGTGATGACCCTAAGTCCATCTCCTTCAAACGTCATTTTTCTTTTCTTTAAATCAACCATAGTGGAATTATTGAAAGCCCAATCATTTCCTAACAACGCAGGGTAAGGACAATTATCATCAACTATCTCAATCACCTCAAAATCTGCAAACGTCCTTACTCCTTCGATGTCCACAGGGACATGTTCCAATCTTCCAAATGGGATTACAGCTTGCTAGTTAGCCATCCTAAGCCTGATAGGGGAATAGATCAACTTCAATTTTCCCATCAGTGCCCATGTTTTCTTCATCATGCATTGATTTTCGACCCACATAGTCTATATCATACTCTCCAATTTGAGCATTCAAGTATAGTTCCTTATTTTTCCTTCTCCTTTTTGAGACTTGGTGTACTTCTCTATTCAGTAAATGATATACCTTTCCTATCTCATACTATCTGACCAAATTTTGCAGTTCTTGTATGGATTTCTCATCTTTAATCATCTCTATAAATGTATACAAGAAACTAAAAAGTTTGCTCATCTCTTTTCCATCTCCGGGCGAAGAAGAATGATCAAATTCCAGAGGAATTCCACATTATCTTACTTCTGGTCGTGTCTCTGATGAAGAGCCTTGGTCTCTCCTAAATTATTTTCTTGTCTCCTCAAATATTTGTCTTTCTTTCTTTGCATCAAACACCTGTGTCTTCTCTGTAGATTTCCTAACTCCTGATTCTTCTGTAGTCTTTCCTTGGATCAGTCTATCCTCTCCTATAATAGTGCCTCCTCTAGTGATAAAAAAGACTCTGGGATATGCTCTGCGAGGTTATTCTTTGACTAGTTGTATTTGTGGGTTCTGCTGAGGTCTCTATTTCTCCTGAAGTTTAGCCATCAAGGCTGGACATTCCTCGATAAAATGCTCGAAGGAGTTGCAATAGATGCTAGTGGTACAAGGGTTCTGACAGTCCCTAGCCAAGTGTCTTGGTTGTGCATAGTTATAACAGATTATCTATCCTTGACCTCAACCCATACCTCCTCCTCTTCCTCTTCCTCAGAATCAACCACGAGGGTTGAAGTTTCCTCTCCCAGGGGAGTTATACTACGCAGTGCTTCCTTCTTGTTGTACTTCTCCTTGAATTTTGTATATATCCCTTGAAATTTCATGCATGAGGTCATAAGACCTACAATCCCTGTCATCATGTCCTATTGACTTACATAATGTGAAATACACATTTGTGGGTGTCTGAACATATTTTTGCAGATAGTAACATTCACCAGGGCGATGTCTATTTCTATATACCTCGCACCATGGTAGGGTGACTTGCTTTAAGGGGCTCGAAGCTCCAGAGGCCAAGTATTCATGGAATATGGGACAATGCTCCTTGTCATGGCCTTCTGATTTTCATTTGATACACCAGATGTCTTCTCTTTTATCTTTTCCCTTGTATTTCTTCATATCTTCGACCTGAGTGACAGGCTAGTTAGTTGACTCAAGATTTGACTCATACCTAAGCTAGACTCTCCCATCGGGGCTGATTCTAATTTCATGGATATTTCCAGTGCCTTAGCCTACAAAGTAATCTTTTGTTGCATCAAAGGGACTCTGATATGTGGAAAGAGGGAACCAATGAACCATTCCTTGTTCTTCTCATCTGGGATCTAGAAACTCAAGTGGCCTGTCAAGGTTTTAAACCTCCGATCGAATTCCCATACAGGTTCAGATATTCTTTGCTTGATTTCTTTCAGTTCTGTAATGCACTGTGACTCCGACTTGGGTTTCTTGAATTCAAAAATCAATGCATTCTTGATCTCATTCAATGGTTTAGGCTTGGAAATTCCATTAACAAACTTCATGTACTAGCTCAGTGTGCGGTCTCTTAGGGTAGTACTAAATTGAGCTCGTTTGACAGCTTCTTCAGTGATTTTCTTAATATTCCATATGGCTTTGCATAGAAACCAGTGTTGATCAAGATCTTCAGATCCATATCCTCTGAAGGTGGGTAACCTCATCTCATTTTCCATAGATATTCCTAGGTTCCCTGACTGAGTATGTGGAAGACTAATAGTAACGGTGCTCCTAGCGCTCTAGTGACTCTGATTACTCTGATTTCTTAATGTTGCTGAAACAACTATATGATTAATAGTACTTACCTCGATAGTCGACGTAGTTCCTGAAGTTTCTGTCTCTTCTCGGAGAGGTTCCTCTTTCCTAGTGGATTCTAAATTCTCTTTGTCTGTCAGATATTCCTCTTCTCCACTGTAGAAACCCTCATCCCTGTAGTTTTTCTTAAACAGGTTCATGAGAGGAACTTCTCTGAACACTCTCCCACTGCGCGTATGTCTAGCCTCTGTGTCACTGTCACTGTCTGAGTTCTTGAAAATTAGCTCTTCAATCCAACAGACTACTGTATCTTCAATATGTTCTTCTCATGCAATAGCATCTTGATCTTTAGCTTCATAAAATGTAAAAAAAATCCTCTAGGTCCCTTAAAGAAATATCTCTCTGCTTGGCTATATGATTCTACTCTGTCAACAACAAACTCAGTGATATACCTTCCAATGGTACTATCAAACCAGTGATCTACTTCTCTTGACATGACATTATCAAATCTCTTGACCTTCTTGATTAGCGTTGATGTCCAAACCACAGGTGGCCTAGATCTGATCTCAAATTGGGTATCTTCTAACCTAGCTAGCCACTTGTATAACTCGTTATGGATTCCTCCAAAGAAAATCTTGTGTAAATCAGTAAAGATATATCTTTCCATCCAGTCCTATATACTGAGATTAGATTTCTTGTTGTGGGCTTCAATGAAGTCATTTTCTTGATCTTCTATCCACTTCTAAATCTCTTCTTCGATGGAAACCAACTTGACATTCCCTCAAGAAGATTCCTGTCCCGGCAATGGAACCATTTTTTGGCACAGGGGAAGACCTAGATTTCAACTCCAAGACTGCACCAACAAGCCCTAACTATTGGCCCTTTCGACAACACCTGCGAAGCAGATGCAGTCTCACCCGAAGTAGCTATAGGGGGTTGCAAGACACAGGTGTCTACAACTAGAGGGAATGCATAATGGATTCACAACAACAATCCACAATCATCTAGTATTCTTTATCTTTCTTAAACCTACTGTGCAAGTTATACTTCAGATCTACTCAATATCACAATAGTATCATATCAAATGATAGAGAACACAACATCAATAACACACAACACAAGATATACGTGGTTCACCCTCTCCCTAGGGATACGTCCACAAAACTATGCTTTATAATATATTAAGATGAAGCATACAGTTCTTGTATGCGCTCTTAGCTAGCAGATCTTCTCTCTTCTCCTTTCTATCTCTCCCCTCCCTGTGCACCCAGCTGCAGGGTTTATTTTTGCACCCAACTAAAGATCTTACAATATTAGAAGGCTCTCACACCTAGCACTTATCTCTCACACAATAATAATCTCTCATGCCAATAACAAAGCTAGAACTCACAATACCACCACCACCACCAACAACAACAACAACCCATCCCGGGTCCTTTAGACCTCTATTTATACATTACAATAGCTCACCGACAGCCTTAGGCCGAGACCTAGTGTCAAAACCCTAGATACCAAAACCCTAGGTGTCTAAAACCCTAGGTCAACTTGACCCACATTTTTAGGGATTCTCCAACCTATCTTTCCTTCCTTCTCGCGCGATGCTCCAAAGCATCCAACGATATATTTTTTCACTTGCTGAGTTTTCCATGATCTGTCTTCCTTGTTGATCTGTCATCCTCAATCTCCTCATCTGACAACCTGATTTCTCTTACTTCACATTGTCTTTTCTGGTCTTCTTCTCACTTCGACCTAGTATCAGTCACTGTGTCTTCCATGCAATTCACATTTCGCCTTTTCTTCCTTGATCTTCATTTTCTTCCATAACCAAGGGCCATCAACCCTTCATAACCCTCCTCACCATCATCCTCATCATTTTATTCTTTTAAGGAAAGTAAACATTCTTCACATAAAACAAATCTCTCTAGAAGTCTTATCATAATATTCCTTTATTAAAATTGGATGACAAGTTTGAATTGTCGACCTTTGATGGAGAATTGAATGCCAAGAAATTGGACAACTGGATCAAGTAAATAAAGGTATATTGTTGGGTTCAAAATATCATGGATGATTGTGCAAAGATAAATTAGTTGATCTTCAACTAAGTGGAACAACCTTAATATGGTGGGATATTAAGATGCAAGTTGATCTTGTCCAAAAGGGTAAAGTAATCTCTTCTTGGGATAAATTTATTAAGGTCGTAAGAAAACAATTATATCCACTAGGTTATACGCAAATGAAAATTATAGAATGGAAACATATAAGACAAGGTAAAGGCCAAAATATTCAAGCATATACACAAGAATTAAAAAAAAAGGATTTATCCTTAGGAATTTCGTTGTATACTCATGAAAATATTCTAAAATATATTGGTGGCATGCACTCATATCTTCGACACACTATTTTAATGTTTAACCCTACTAACATTGATAAAGTGTTAGTACAACCGACACATCTAAAGGTTAGTAGGGGGAAGCATGTGATTGAAATAAGACACCATACAAGTTTGAGAAGAAACTGAAAGGAAAATGGAAGAGTAAGAAGAAAGCTATAGTAAAGAAAGCTGAAGAAAGACCTACATCTTCCCATTGTTAGAAAAAGGGACATGAGGAATTATAGTATTGAAAGTTATGTCTAAAAGTATGACCAAAGAAGTTTAATGATAAAGGGAAGAAGAAGACTGCTACATCAACTCTACATGATCTATGATCATGTTCCAGGGATGAATCTAATATCATGGAAATAGGAAACAAAGGTGTATCTACCATCAATTCTAATTCTTCAATTCAATATGATAAATTGGAAAGTTTTATTGATCAAAAGAAAGAAGAAATATTTCCCATGTCATGGTTATAGTCAAGCATACAAAGTAGACACATTGTTTGACAATGGATCTCAAGTTAATTTAATATCTGAAGCAATTCTTAAGAATCGGGGTTTAAATACGACACCTCATAAAAATCCATATCCATTAGGTTGGGTGTGTGAAAATGCTAAGTTTCAGGTGACTAAACAGTGTAAGATAATATTTGCAATTATAGCTAAGTTCTTTGATGAGGTTGAGTTATATGTTGTGCCTCTTGATGTTTGCAGAATTGTCTTTGGTAGTCCATATCTATTTGATAGGAAATAAATATTCTATGATGAAGAAAATAAATATCGCCTTTTCAAGGACGGGGTTGAATTTATTGTCAAAGCTCATTAAATCAAAACCAAAGTTTCTTTAGTCAATAGAGGTGTTACACATTATTTTGGTCACCCCCGTGATCAACTAACGACATGTGCATAACTCATTTCCATGTTCCCTTAAAACACTAAAAGAGACTTTCTCCATGAGAAAAGTGGTTTACCTTTTCTTCCTTAAAAACTATGACAAGGGAGATCTTCGCACCCTGCTCTATGCTTGGGGTGCGATGATTCTTGATCGTCGCACACTACACCAAAGCTATACTGTGACGTCTTCATAGGCTACCTATGCATAGGGTGTGACAAAGCTTAAACAAGGGAAAAGTGAAATTCTCAAATGTTCTAGAAGGGAATATTATAAAAGATGAGGTGGCCTCCGATCGGTTTGGATCTCACTCGCTTCTCTGATTTAGTGGGATCATCCTAATATCCTTATCCATCCCTCTTTCACCCTATATAAAGATGGATCTTTTATGGAAAAGGTGAAGATTTTCAAAGGCTTGATTATACATGAAGAGTTATGCTATAGATTATACTTGAGATGGCTTTTCTTTAGCTCTCTAAGTCAGATTGTGGATCTTCCTCATCAAAGGCATTGGAGAAAAGGTGTGTGTTGAAGAAAAGAGCCATTTAAAGGGACCTTGCAACATCAAGGCATGGGTTGTATTCTCCACTTTCCATGTAATATAATGCAGTAATAAATTTCTTCCCTATAAAGGTGTCTTTACTTTTATTGTATAACTCCTTGATCTTATACATAGAATTCATTTGAATATATATATCTTTGTTCTCTCTCTTTTTTGGTTTGTGCTTCTTAAACAGGTTCACCATCTCGCAAATCCAAAGATGGTGTGAAAAGGATGACACTAGAGAGGATCAAATGTCATTTAAAAGGTATGTCATTTGTCTCTCTCTGAACTAGTTTATATGATAATGAAGTATAAGGTGAAGTTTGTATTATGCCTTGTTTTGTTCTAGCTTCTAGTGGAAGTTAGGGAGATTAGCTTGTGTCTGCACTTACTGATTTGAATGACAAAAAAATTGGCGACCATACTGGGGATAAGACTTATTTTGTTTTTTTGCTTGTTATTTTCTTTTAGCCTGCCTTCTATTGATCAATTTCATTCTCTAATTTTGTGGGTGATCCATATTAACTCCCTGGTTATGAAAGTTCAGTGAGAAAGTTTGTCATTCTTCCAAATTTTATTTATATTCTGAGATTGTCGCATTATGTTCTATTTTCATCCTGTGACGATTCTTCATCGTCGCACTCTACTTGTGTAGACTAGGGTGACAACATCACACTGTGCCTTGTTGACATCCTGCGACGATCCTATATTGTTGCATTGTACCCTTTTGCAGCCTGCACCGATTCTTGTAGGAATTGTTGGAGTGACAATCAATTTTCTTTTCTTTGCCCAGATTTGTCTTTACTGCTTGGGATGAACTTTTAGCATTGGTGAATGATTGGTTTACATATTTTAAGCCTGGATTTGATTGATTTTCAAGGATTGATATTCTTCTTCATAAGATTTGTAAATTTCATGTTTTACTTCTTATCACAAGGGTATAATCTCAAGGCTTTGTTCCTGGGTGCTTGTTTGATAAGTTGTTTTTGATTTATTTTGAGTTTTGGATTGATTTTAAGTTTTGGATTGTTGTTGATTGGAAAACAATTTTTGTTTGCATTCAACAAATAGTTTTCTTGTCTTTTCATTTTTGCTTGCATTGTGAGTTTGATTTGGGCATTAGTGTTGAGAGTGCATTAGTCTTCTTAGACCATTCTTTGTTTTTTGAATTGTGTCTTTGTTCTAATTTGAAAAGGAAAGGACTGAAGTTCATTCTTATTTTAGTAGTCTTTGTAAGAAATATTTTGCATTCAAATATTTGTTGAAAAGAGGAAATTGGAAAAGTTAGTAGCTTTGACTGTTTGGAATCCATGTCATTAAAAGATTGAGAAATTGTTCTTTGTAGCTTAGTATTCTGGAAAGAGAAAACTTATCCCTATTGTAATTACAGTTGATCGAATGAAATGATTGGATTTCATCTCTTTTTGCATTTTATTAGGTCAAGGTCAAATCCATCATCAGTTTCACTTCCATTTCCCTTTTTGAGAAAACAACAACCTTTAAAATACATCGTAATTTAAAAATCTATTAGCAAATTTTATTTTCTAGAAATTTTATACACCAACATTATCTAGGATAACGCTTTGGAATAGGTTGTAAGGAACACTCTCCAAAGCATCAAAACACACAATAATATCTTATGATAGGGAGAGTTCAAATCCACTTGCTACATTTTGTCCTGGGAAGCCCTTCTAACACAAGGGTCAATCACGAGGTTGCATTAGGGCCGGCATAGTTACTCACCTTGCTTTGTTGGTTTTAGTGTAGATATTACATGTATTATTGGGGGTCACTTGAGAAGAAAATCCTATGGGGACCTTCTCGGGTTTATTTCGGGCTTAGATACCCTGCCCTTGTGCATGGATCAAACTGTGGACTGCTTCCCCAAGCATCGTTTTCATAATTGGTAACCTTAGTGGCCTGTATCTTTAGAGTCTTTACACAAGGTGATTGTGGAGGGGAAAGTCTTCACGGTATGTTGGCACAAGGGAAGACCCAACGTTCAATGCTTCAATAATGCACCAAAAAAGCCCTAACTACTGGCCCTTTCAGAAACACTTGCAAAGAATATGAGGTCTCACCCGAGGTAGTTGCAAGGGGGTTGCAGGACTCATATGTCTACAACCAAGTTGGGACATATATTTGTGATTACAACACTTAACACAACACTTCAAAAATGATTGAATTAGTTCTTGAATCTCATTCACACCGCATATCAAACCCTTAATAAAGATCAACGCAGTAAAAATAAATATCAAGTACTTCCCATCACTTAGCACATAACATTAAATCATATCTAGCATTCATTTACCATAAATATAACACTAAGAATCCATCCATCCATCCAACGTATATAAAGATCAATACACCAATAGATAAACAGCATAAAAAACATCAACAACATCACACAAAGCACATCAACACAGGATATACGTGGTTCACCCCAGTGTGGGGATATGCCCACCAAATTCTTCTTCTTATTCTTTATTAGTCTGCAGTCTCTTACATGCATCTACTCCTATGCACAAAGCTACAGAGCCCAACTTTTCACTGGATAGGTGATCTGTGCATAACGCACTAGATCCACCTTCCTCAAAATCAGGTTAAGGCACAGAGAAAAATCCTTGATATCACAAATCCTTACACATTCTGTCTGCACAAAGAAACTTACAAAACACTTGCACTTAGCTCTATAAGCCCTTAACACATTCTTGCACAAAGCCAACTAGTCATGCACTAAGCCGATCAATAACTAGTAAATATTTCTTACATCGCTTAGCTACTTATTTATATTATTACAAAAAGGCCTAATCATGGTTGAACCCATGGGCCGGCATCCCATAACCCGTTACATAAACCCTAAAACCATTTTGTTGGGTCCACAAGCCTACAAAATGAGTGAGATCCCACGATCTCTTCTTCGCCTAGGTGCTCCATCTTCGACCAACCTAGATAAGTCCCAAAAGTGGTCAAACATGACCAATGTTCTCTCAAAACTTGGTCAAGTGCCAAGAGGCCCCCAACACTCACCTGTGACTCATCTAGAGTCACTTAGATCTGGGCAGTGCTACTTCAAAGGCCTCGAGCTTAGCTCGAGATGCCTTGACTTGCTTCTTCGCCAAAGCTTCCTACTCAGTGAACTCCTAAATCACTTGCTCAGTAACAAGCCCTTCCATGTGCTATTCCAATGTCGCAACCAGTTGGTCTAGTTGCAAGCCTTGTCCTTCAACTTATTAAAAAATTGTGTAGGCTTCATCCTGCACCAGCTGTAGTCTCTGTGTCACTTCCATGACTTTTCTCTGGATAGAAATAATCTACTGTTGAAGTTCATGATGTTCCTGTGATCTTTTCATCTTCTTGACTGTAGTAAGCAACTTCATCTGCACTTGCACAGTGGATTCCTGTTGTTTCTCCTCCTGGAGATATGCTTCCAATTTCCACAGCTTCGAATCTTCTGCTAGGCGCTTATAGGTCTATGCACTTTGATCACTCAGTTTTTTACACTCTGAGGTGAGTTCTATGATTCTTTCTACTGCACTCTTAGCGATTTATTCCTATTGATCGCACACTTCTTGCAGAGTTCTCGACACTGCTTGGATATCTAGCTCCATTACCCTTACTTGAAGCTGTTGAATGGCCTCAACGAGCTTCCCCACTTGTATCTCGACTGAATATTCTTCCTCCTGCGCCCAGCCCAACACAGAGTGAAGTGATTTAGTCACTGCCTCTTTGATAGCAATCTACTCTGCGATCAATTGGTCTTTTTCTTCCCGTATATTTGCATTGTTTTGCTCGAACTTTGCTTGAATTTCATTTTTGTCCTTCTTCACAACTCAAAGTTGCTCTAGGACCCCCTCCTTTTCTTGCTTCAAGGCCTCTATGGCCTGCTCCTTTTCTTCTTGTACTCTATGAATTCAAGCCTCGATTTCATATGGTAGCCTTCGTAATTGGGTGGGATCATCCCCCAATTCTGCAATTTCTGATGATGAAGGAGTAGTAGGTACTGCATGGCTCAAATAGATGGCTTGTTGTATGTCCTTGAGATCTTTATCTATTATTTCATATAGTGTTTCCCACTTCACTTCATGTCTCTGCAAGATATCCTCTGAAGCATCCTCCATGACTACGATGATGAGATCGACATCATCCACTGTGAGCACATTCTTCGACTAAGGCTTATTGGCTTGGGTCTTCTTTCATTCTGAGGGTTTCTGCAGAGAAAAATTCCTTTTCTTTGATGTCTCGACCTCTAAAGGGGGATCTTTCGGTGGTGTAACTTCACCTTTTTATTTCTTTTTTCCTTCTTCCCCTCCTTCTTGGTTCACTTCGTCTCCTCCTCCTCCTGTAGGTGATTCGGGCCTACTTTCCTCTGAGGCACTGTCCTCCTCATCACTTTCTATGTTATGCACTTCCTCCTTTCTCTACTTTTTCTTTTGTCCATCATGTTCGACCTGGGTGACCAATGGAATTATGATGATGTCAAGGTCGGGGAGTTCTTCATCTTCCACTGGTACAAGGAATTTTTCTAGCCATTCTTTGGTTATCTCCTCCATATCTTCGTCAGTCAGCTTATAATAGGAGTGCATCTCCTCCTTACTTTCATCCCTGTGTGCAGTGATGTAGATAAAGTGTCCATCTGCGTGGAACTTTTCTAGTGGCCTATAGTGGTGCAGTGTATTCGGGTTCATTCGTGGAAATGCCTCAATGGCATGCTTCAGTTGTAGGTAGTAAGCATGGACACCGCGTTCGATTTCCACTGCTTCACCATATCATTCGTGTACCACAAGGTGGAGAACCTCACGGCCAACGACTCTGATGGCTCAACTTCCTAAAAGGATGATACTTTCGACATTTTCTAGGTGACAAATGAAATCAATACAAGTAGCCAAATAAAATGAAACTCATATCCCTGATCTTGAGCTTCGTGGCAATCCTTCTCCAACTCATTGACGAGGTAGCTCGCCCAGTTCATTTTCATTCCTTCTACACACTTCCTAGCGAGGTCTACCACAAATCCAATGACTTGTGTTGGACGGTTCTTTCTGATGATCTTACCAACTATAAGCTAACAAGCTAGGTGCATTGCGCTATCTTGGATGGAGGATACCTTGTAGCCTCTCTTTCCCTTCTCTACATCGCCATAGTCTTACTTTATCCACTGAGCCAGGGAGCGATCAGAGGTCTTCCCTAGGTAGAACTGTTGAGAGTCCAGTCCTTGCATGCTCAGTCCTGTGATGAGGTGGATCAATGCTGGATCCACAGTGACGTGCCTATCAAGCCATAGATAGCCTTCATGATAGCATGACATGAGGAGTTTAAAGCAGGCGTTAACTTCCTGATGTCAGCCAAAGTGAGGGATCTTCATCATGTTCAGGATTGTCAATTGCGCAAGCTCCTTTATCCATGGCTGGGAGACTATGCGCTGCTTCTTCCCAATCATCTTCATCAAATACTGTTGTGGCACGAGTATCGCATAGTTCTTCCGGTCTCCAAGGTTGAAGTCATTGTTCTTTAGAGCTAGAATATTTTCTAACTGGGGTCCAATTCCGTATATCCCCTTCGGGAGGTACACATTTATTAGCATGAAGTTTAAATCTCGTGGGATGTTGTCACGGTTAACCGCGTGAGCCAAAGGTGGGATGTAGTCTAGCAAGACCGATGAGATTTGCTTCGTGTTAGCCAGATCATCACAATGTTTTCTTTGCTTCTCAGTAGTCCGACCAGAATGTCATCCAGTCGAGGGGGATGCTTGTAATCCTCCAGTCGACGATGCATGTAGTCCTACAAACATGACTCTCTCATCCATGAGGTATATAAGAATATCCTCCATAGACTTCTCTACTATGCTACGTTCGCGCGACATGCACACTCGTAATCAAATAAATTGGGTAGGCGAATAGACAAGCGAGGTAATAAGATGGATGGCAAGGTCTAGAAAGCATAGCGTGATACAATGAATTCTCTGTTAGCTTGGATAATCACGGTTTGCAAAAAGTTGTCCCGGCGTAGCGTCTGACGGGTTAAATAAGCAAGTGTCATAATGGATTCCTCCAACGGGGAGGAATGCCTCAATCAATACAAATACATCTGTTATGGCATGGTCCCAACGGTCCAATGGAGGTCTTTCCGTCAATAAATGTCTTTCTAGCTATTCCAGAGCCTTATTCTAATGGTCGGGGTGCCTGTAATGGTCATATAGCTTTACTGTGGCGATGTCCCATTTTGCGTGGTTCTGCTATTTCGACGAGGTTCAACTTCTACAGATCTACCTCCTGCAAAGTCTTCTATGGGAATTCGTTTAGTTTTTATAACTTTTGTTTCTTCTTACTGAGATTTCTTTCCTTCTTTCATGTGATATGAGTCTCTGGGTTCCTCTTTCCATTGTTATTCTTATCTTCTCCTAGTAAGTTGACTTCACACTGTTGATGTGATGTTACAGATTTTGTGGTTAATGTTCCTTCTCTTTCTATTTCCGGGTTGGTTATACTTCTTTCTTGCATGGACAGGTTCTTTAAGTCTTCCTATTTTCTTTCAACTTTGATAGTTAATTCTCTAGCCCTCTATTGCTTCAACTGATCCTCTTGTTCTTCTATTAGTCGCGCTATTTTTCTGGTTATGAAGTCCCTTAATTCTTTCTTTTTCTTTTATGTGGCTTCCTCCTCTGCTTTCCTTTTGATATGATCTTTCTCAATCCAAGTCTTTCCTAACAAAAGTGGAAAGGGGGTGCTACTCTAAATGAATTTAATGACTTCAAATTCTTCCTCAGTTGATGTTTCGTGAGCAATCATAGGCATATTAGCAATTCTTCCACATAGGGTTATCATCTTTCCTTTAAACAAGCCTATCCTTCCCAATGAAAGTATCATAGCAGGCTTTCCCAAAATTTCCCAAGTGCTTTCTAGCATAATATTCACATGTGTTTCTTTATCTAATACACAGTTTATGTTGAAGTCTTCTATTCTTGTAACTATGAACTGTTTTTCTTTCAGGATCTCTGGTAAAATGATGTCTCTGTGATCATCCATTTCTTATTTTAACTGTGTTAACATGGTCTCTGACTCTTTTTCTGTATGTTTGCTAGTCTCTTGACCTTCTTTATAGTCTTCTTGTCTCATGTTCATATTTTCAACTTTAACAATCATCCTTGGGAAATCCTCAACTTCATGACCAATAGATTTACAACAAAGACAAATAGGACCTAAACCAAGGAATTCCTTAGCAAGATGTCCCAATATTCTGCAATTATAACACAATGTCAATCCTCTCTTTATTTTAAATGAGGCCCAATCTTTCCTGTACTGCGCATTGGGATCACATTGTTATACCTGCACTCTGCAAAAATTATTTCTAGGTTCATGCATCCACTTATTAGTCCAAAAATTCTTTCTATGCATAGGAATAACATATTTTTCTCTATTTCTATCAAATTTATTCAGATCAATTCTTTCTTCTAACTTTTCCCTAGCTTTCATACTAGAACAAAATCTATCAAACATACCTAGATTCATACTTTCGAAGAAAAAATTTCCACTTATATTACCTTTACCAGAGCACAAAGATTTAAGATCTTACCTCTTTTCTTTAGATTTGGTTTCTTAGCATAGAGCTTCGCAAGTCAAGTAGAATATTACGCACTATAGTAACAGATCTACACACATATCTTTCTCTTTTCTTCGGTTCCCAACAATCACAGTTTCAGGTCCCGGCAACAGAACCATTTGTTGGCACAAGGGCAGACCCAGGGTACAACGCTTTAAGAGCACACCAACAAATCCCTAACTATCGGCCCTTTTGACAACACCTGCAAAGAAGATGAAGTCTCACCCGAGGTAGAGGTAAGGGGGGTTGTAGGACTCAGATGTCTACAACCAAGATGGGACACAGATCTGTGATTACAACACTTAACATAACACTTAAACAATGATATGCATTTGTTCTTGAATCTCATTGACATCGCAGATCAAACCCTTAATACAGATGCGCAGTTAAAATAAAGATCAAGTACTTCCCATCACTTAGCACATAGAATTAAATAATATATAGCATTCATTTACCATCAATATAGCACTAAGAATCCATCCATCCATCCAACGTATATAAAGATCAATACACCAATAGATAAATAGCATTAAAAACATCAACAACGTCACACAAAGAATATCAACACAGGATATACATGATTCACCCCAGTGTGGGGCTACGTCCACCAACTTCTTCTTATTCTTCGTTATTAGTCTGCAGTCTCTTACATGCGTCTGCTCTTGTGCACAAAGCCACGGAGCCCAACTTCACACTAGACAGGTGATCTGCGCACAACCCACTAGATCCATCTTCCTCAAAATTAGGTTAAGGCATAGATCTAACTCCTTGATAGCACAAAGCCTTACACAGTCTGTCTGCAAAAATAAACTTACAAAAAATTTGCACTTAGCTCTGCAAGCCCTTAATACATTCTTGCACAAAGCCAACTATTCATGCACTAATCCGATCAATAACTAGTAACTATTTATTACATCGCTTAGATACTTATTTATATTATTACAAAAAGGCCTAATCATGTTTGAACCCATGGGCCGACATCCCATAACCCATTACATAAACCCTAAAATCCTTTTACTGGGTCCACAAGCCCACAAAATGAGTGAGCTCCCACGATCTCTACTTCACCTGGGTACTCCATATTCGACCAGCCTATTGAAGTCCCAAAATTGGTCAAACATGACCAATGTTCTCCCAAAACTTGGTCAAGGGCCAACATGGTACCGCGAATCGACGTTGGCCAAACTCACTTGGGATCCTTGGAGGATATACCCATGATTATGTGTGGGAGCTTGCGCCAGGGTGTAAGTCCGTTAGTTAGGTTGTCAATGTATCTTTTCTACCCGCTTTGTCCCATCCCCTTCTTGTCTTGATTTCACAATGTTGTATTTCATCACCAACTAGTGAATTCGAAATATGAAGGTTTTTTTGTATGTTTTATATCTAGATTTTATTAGCGAGTGATGTTTGTTTCTCTAATTGGCCATAGATTTCTTTCATTCTTTATTTGGTGCAGCCAAAATCGGCCCTCTCCGTTCATGTAGGATCCAAGGGTTACCTCAAGAAGACCCGAAAGAATACACTCATTTGCTTCCTAACTCACAAGATGGTTCTCTTGAAGGAGTAGTCAATAATGACGTAGCCTCTAAGATTGGAAGTTCTACTCCATTGGAGGAATCAATATTTCTTGTAAATCTGTTATTGAGTGTTGTATAAGATCCACTTTTTCTCTGAATAAATTCACCGGGAGACATTGCTGAATATTAGACTAGAATACCTATTGGACCTCACGTAGAGCCTAGTGTAGACGATCCACCTTTTCAGAGTGATTCATTTAGAAATTCGGTTCATACTGCTATAATTTTAAATCCTATCTCTTTTGTCACTGTTCGTTCTCTTTGGAGGACCTCTTTGGGACACGATATTTTTGAAAAACTAGGAATGAGTCACCTAGGCTAGAAGACCTCTAATCAACCTATGGCATCACATATGCCTATGACTTCCACTTCTTATACAGTACCTTTAGATCATTTTACTGGAACAACCAGTAATGTTGTCATAGTCTCAGATCAATTGTTAGTTGGTTCTCATACAATTCTTCCTCTCCAGCTTGCTAGCTCTACCATGGTCTCACAAGTTGCGCATGTTTCTACTGGAAGTGCGTTAATCACTCAAGCTCCTATTGGAACACCACTTCTTCTTAGATCAAATCCGTCACTTCCACCTGGGTATAACGCTTTGAATAATTCTATTTCTAATCCTGCCCAAAGTCCAACTGAAAGGCCTAATATTTTTGTTCCTCATGGGTATAATGTTGCTAGTAGTTTTGTTCCTACACCTACCCAGGTTCTCTCCCGGGGGCCTAGAATTCCTCCTCCACCTGCACCTGAAGGATATAATCATCCTGGCCCCAGTATCCCCAATCAAGTTGGAGGCACAATTCATTATGTCGCTTCTGGTATCAAACCTCAAGTTGGGGGCAAACCTCAAGTTGGGGGGCAATACCTAGTTGGGGGTCATAACCCAGTGTACGTGAAATATATCCTTGCATTACAATATCAACCTTGGAATTTTCCTTTCTAAGGAAATAAACAACCAACAGGTGGGGAAAATCCTCAAGTTAATTCTTTTGTACCCCCAAATCCCAGGAAACCATATCCAAGTTCTATGAATCCTACCTGGGGTCAAGGTTTTCAGTCTAATACTCCTTTCCAAGGAAGCTTACCCAATAAACCAACTCGTGTTGGATATTTGACTCAAAACCCTCCACCATCAAATTTGACAGAATCCTCTAACTATCAACAGACTACTTATGGTCCTACTGATATACCTATCGGACTACCTCATCAAAATTACCAATTTCCTCAAGTGAATAGACAACTGTCGTTTCTCTCTACTTTGGATTTAACGGATTTATATAGGATTTTGAATGATCCTATATTACATTATCTTTATTGGCTGGTGACACCTGCTAAGTTACCATCAGACATTCCTAAGTTTGACGGCAGATCAGGGGAAGACCCAAATAATCACATCATGACTTTTCATGTTTGGTGTTCATCCAACTCCTTGACGGATGGCTCCATTAGATTACGTCTTTTCCAACAAACTCTTATGGGTTCAACAACCAAATGGTATATCGAATTTCCTCGAGGATTATTCAATGATTTAACACCTTAGATATGGATTTCATAACACATTACAAGTTACTGATACGATATGAGACATGAACCGAAAGTTTGAGTTCATTTAAACAATCCTCATCTACTCATATTTACAATCATATTAACGAGTGGTTTACCAAGTCACTCATCGGTCCTATAGCTCGTGATGTTTCCATGGGTGGTGTCATCACTGAAGAGAAAGGGATTAGTCGTGTTCAATACTTGGATCTCATTTATTCAAAAACGGGCACATTATATGACTTGATCCCTGATGCTCCTCCCTCATCTATAAATCCAACCCCAACACCTCCAGTAGTTTGTCATGTTGTTGATGGTGTGATTGGCACTTTTCACGTCGAGACTCAGTCTAAACATGCCAATCATTCCAATCTCAAATCTACTACTGCTAATGTACAAAATACTCCTCCTCCGACTCCTTCTCCCGGTAAAACCTCTTAGGTTAATTCAGTTCAATCTACACCTACCAATAAAAATTAAAATAAAAAGAAAGGGAAGGGTAAGAATAAGGAGGACAAAAATAACAATCAACAATCTGATAAACCCAAGACTCATCCTATTGATGAAAAAGAAAAGTGAAAACCTCGTTATCCTTGTCTTATCTTTGGTGAGGATCATTATACAAAATATTGTCCACGACGTGCTGAGGTTACTAAGTTCCTGTAAGGGACCGGGACACCTTCCTACACCTGTCGTTTTGTCACAACCTTTTCCTTCTCAGCAACAGACCCAATTGGTCATTCATGACCAACCTTCCCCCTCTACCACATATTATGTACTTATGTGTACTGGTGACTCCAAGAAGAACGAAGTTGTTGTCGCTACTCAAGACAAAGATTATTCTCCTTCGAAAGAAAAAGTTGATGATTCACCACCTCCATTGGTTCAACCTCCTCCATCGACTTCACCGCCTAACGGTCCTCTTCATCTCAAATGACTGAGTCTATATACATTTCTTCATCCTCCTTCTAAGGGCATTGTTGGTAAGTTGTAGTTTCATCCTCATGCATGTGCCGCTCAAAACTACAGTATTGTAGAAGATCTTGTGCAGGCACCTTTTGTGATGTCATCTCTCGAAGTCCTTCAAAGTTGTCTTATGCAACAAAAGGAGATCTATTGGTGGAATTGATCCTACGGATACGAACTTGATAATATTTGACTTGGAAGATCATATTCCAAGGATTCCTCCTCAATTAGCGTTTCAAATACAATTTATTGTGGAAAATAAGAATATTTGTTGAACTGTTATTGATGAAGGAGCCTCGAATTGCATCATGTCCATCACTTGTTGGAAAGACATTGGGTCTCCTACCCTTACTGAGTCACACAATACTCTAAAATCATTTAATGGTACAAGATTTAAACCTTATGGTGTTCTTCTTTCATTGTCTATTACATTAGAAGGCAAAGCGGTTACTATTGAGGTTGAGGTCTTTGATGCACCTCTCGATTACAAACTTATACTTGGTCGTAGTTGGATTCATTCCATGTGTGCAGATGTTTCTTCTCTTTTCTGTGCGATACATTTCCCTCACCAAGGAAAATTTGTTATCTTCAATCAACTCGCCTTCTTTAATTTCGATTCACATACTAGTAACATACCTTTTATGGTGAAAACACCTCCTGGTTATGAGAATATGTTGGCATCCACCAATTCTATCGATTTTTATCACAATTGAAATCACCACAAAGAGATTATATCTTTTTGTAGATTCCACCTCTTTCAAATTATAAACATTCATGTTTTTGCGCTTTGAGGCAATGATTTGGTTAAACTTATCTTATTGAGTTTTTCATTTGAATTTTCGTTTGTTTTTTTTTTTTTTTAAATTCATGACTGTAAGCATGAATTTAAATAAAAAATTGGTTTGGGATTTATATCTTCTACCTAAGAAATTTCACTTTGAAGGCACCCATATATTGCTAAGTTTCAAGTTTTATGAACTCATTGATTAATTCACCATCACATTTTTTATGCATTATGGGTATCATGACTTAATTGGTTCTATGGTGGATCGTTTGGGTTTAATTTTTGAAATGTATGAAAGCACAAAACATTGGATTAACATTGACATGGGTTTCATGATCTCAATAGTCATATCAATATTCATGTCGCTTGGTATTGGTCTGATATACCCACGACTTTACCTCACCCTGTTGTCTTGTTCATTAATGAAACCATTCATTATTTGAATTGGCATTTGATACTGGTGGAGGGTTCGATATTCATTATGGGTAATGGCTCATAGTTCTGTGTGCCCTCTGTTTTTTTTTGTTTTCCCAAACTCATTTTATCAAGCTATGGTAGTCTCCAAACTTCGTAGTTTTTGGGCGTTGTTAGTAAACACATACCTCTCTCTGCTACTCGTTTATTGGAATCCTAAGCCTCCCTCTCATGATATCTATTGTGTTTATTTGACAGTGAACATGGCTCCTGTGGTTCAAATTGAACCATATGACTCTAAGTTTTTTAAAAACAAAAACCGTAATTGCATACCTGAGACATGTTATTGCTAGAGGTTTTATGGGAAAACGATTAAGAATTTGGGGAAACCATCAGAAACCAATTTCGGAAATGGGGTCATTTACCTTCTCCACGTGCTGTTTTTCCATAAATGGGACCGTTTCAGAGATATGTCTCATTCTTTGGAGGGAAAAATATCATAATTTTTGTTGCGGTTGAGGTAAGCGTTTTTTTTTTATTATTTTTCTCAGAGAATCAAGCCCGTTGATGGTTTTTTTGGGGGTTTAAAGTTATACATGCCTTTCTACTTGTTCATGAGTCTGCATAAAATGTCTAAAATTTATCAGAAGCAAAGTTTAAATCCTCTGTTTTGGTCTCATAAGAATTTTGTTGTTGTCAATTTTAGCTCAGATTAGGGATACTTGGGAAAGCTTCTTGAGTCGGAACAATTTTTCCCAACCTGAAAACATAGTCGACTCACCTCTACACTCTAATCTAAACCCCATTTTTGATTAATCCTGTGACCCAGAGTCAATGTTTCTGTTATCACTCCAAGAAACCCTTTGTGGTTGTAGACCAAAGGTGCTTGGTAACTTCAAGTAAAAATTGTTTTTTGTATTTTGTGTAAATGGATCAATGAGATAACAAATTATAACTCAGTACTCAGACCTTAAATGGGTAATCAAATCAAACAGAGCTCTCATGAAAAAATAATCAGATGGCAAGATTAAATGGATGAGAATACAAAGTTACTAAACCAAATACAACATGTAGGGTTTATAAAACTGTGTAAAACAATCTTAAGTAAACTATGAGCTGACTGGTGAGATGATAGTCACTGTAGCTAAAATAGTTTAATTAAAACAAAGGAAGACAGGTGATAAAATCTGATATTGTAGCAGAGAGAAATCTATCTTTTTGCATTAGCATCAAAAAGTCTGTTTACATAGCATAAGAGTATCTGAAATCGAACCCCTTAGTGCTCCAAATGTCTTTGGCTTTATAGCATTACAAGATGAAATCTAGATCCTTGAAAGATGGATCAGATTTACTAAAAATAGTCAAACCAAAATAGATATAACAAGTGTAGGATGAGATCCTATAAAAATGGATCTAGAATGGAAAATCAAAACAAAATAGGAAAGGTCCTATTTAATGATTTCTAAAAATAGAAGATTGTTGATGAAGTGCAGTTTTAGCCTCCCAAGGCTGTTTGATTTGGTCCTCCAAAGATAAAATTTGAATTGGGTGATGTTTCATTTGATCCCTATCAATTTGCCCTTGAAAATGACCAAATCTAGTCAAAAAATTCCCTTTTGACTTTCATCTCCAAGAATGGCCTTCAGATTTTGATTTGATAATTCATAACCAACTTATTAAAGAAGATTTCAAAACATTTAAACCCAAAAAATCTCGATCTGGGTGAAATTTCGAGTATTCTGGCATTACAGGCTTTCACCAGCTAATTTACCCGAAAATCTGCTCCTTAGCTGGTGAAAGGCGCAGCTTTCAACAACTAACTAGTTATAATTCTGCCTTCTGCGCTGGTGAAAGTGCAGATTTTTTCAAAATCAATTTTCTTAGTCATATAAAATCCATTTTTCATGCCTGAATAGTCGATTGACATCTAGAAATCCTAAGATTTCCAATGGTGTTTTCAAATCTTCATTTGGAGCTCGAGAAAGGATTGAAAAGTGCCCTGAAAGTTTAAGCATCATTCTTTCAAAAATGCCAGTGCATTTTTTATTGCTAACAGGAAAGACAGACAGTCCAATTCTTTTCTCAACAAAGAGCCACTGTATCTTCTTGCCATTTTCAATTCAAAACCCCAAACGATTATGCACACACAACACAGGAAACTGATATTCAGGCCGAGTTCTTGCGTTGTTGAAAGCACTCGGGAGTCGGCTCTGTTTTTTAACATTAGAAGCTTAACAAACATTCGTGAGTGATGCGTGATAGGGAAACAATGATCTGATTGATGTTGTCAGCCCGGTAGTACAGCTTCTGTACCTACGCTAATGGATTTGAACTAGCCATCCCCGACACCATGATTGTGGAGCATGAGTTTCTGAACTGGATCTGATTTGTAATTCGACTTGGACGTGGAACTTGAGTTTTCATGATTATCCACTTTCACCAGTGCGTCTTTCTTGATTGCATGACATGAGTTGATCACATCATCATTTGATATTTGAAACGTGGATAAACACACGTGATTCCCACTTTCTCCAGCCAACGGCCCATGTAAAATTCCCCTTAGCTGTTGGCACTTACCACTTTCACCAGCACACAATCCTGTGGAAAATGCCCCTTAGTTGTTGAAAGTCATCACTTTCACCAGTGCAGAACCCGTGACAATGTTTCTTTGGATGTTTTGAAAATTGACACTTTCACCAGCGCACAGACCTATGAGAGATGCTCCTTAGCTGTTGAAAGTCGCCACTTTCACCAGCTAACACTCATATTTTAAACACAAGTTAGCTGTTGAAAGCATTTTATGAAAATTTTAAAGAGAAGACCTTTATGGGACGTCTTATTTCTAAGACAAAAATCAAAACCTAAGTTTTGCAGTAAGAAAAAACTCAAAACCAATTTGAGAAAACTACCAATAGCCATGCTATCCACCACAAAATGTGACCATAGGGACGTGTTCATTTTGGGAGATAACATTTGGCTCCAACTGGGATGGAGACCTCCCTGCGAGGTTTCCAAGAACCTAGTAGTTTCAGTATCCTTTAGTATTGGGCATAGAGTCATCTGGCCTGTGCAACTGTTCTTCATCAAACTTGTAGTCTGATTGTAGCTTGCCTGTAACTTGCCTGTGACTTGTCCTACTTATTTATGAAATCAACAACTGAAAAAAATCTCATTTGCTCATATGGCGAGCTTATTCCTCTGTCTACTCCTATGTTAACCAGTAGAGGTAGATTTATCAAGTAAGATGGAATTTCTAATGCAACCAAATCATAAACAGATTTACTATTAAAATCATTGATCTTGACCCGAACAATAATGGAAGAGATATCATGCAGAAGAGAGATTTGAACAAATGATAAAGACAATCTTCTTCTGACATAAAATGTTTAACATCTATGCTGCTCATAGACTCCAAATAGTTAGCAAAAGGGTCATCAAATTCATAAAGCAATACCTCTTTGGACTGCTGGTCCAAGTTTCTATGTTGTTGCTGTTCTTTTCCTTCACAAAACTCAACGCTAAATGTAGTCTGCTTGATCTCTGCTGGAGGAAAATACAAATTGAATTCCTGATCTGATATTTTATGCTGCCCTTCCTGCATATGTTTTCTGCAATCTGTCTTTATCTACAAATTTGGAAAATATGGGTTGTCTTCAACATATACTGCAGATGCAATACTTTCACTTACTGATTGGGCAATCTGGTCACCACCCTTCAAGTCTTCATGTCTGCTATAATTTTCCTGTGTCTGCAAATCTAAAATATGAGGGATTCTCATAGCATTTGCCGCAGATCCAAAATTGTCGCCCATAAATGTTGGCAAGCTAAGGAAATCTAAAATCTTCAGGTTTTCTGAAAAGTATAAGTCCATGAAAGCTGCCACTAGATCCTTAAAAGGAAGATAAGTAACATGCTGCTCCTCGGAAAATAGCTACACATCTATGGTAGCCTCCTGCTCATCCATGGATGTCCCTTTGCTGGAAAACTAATCACCTTCTTGTTCCCTTGATCTCAGATTTTGATCATGAATCATCACAACTTCCTCATCAAAAAAGTTCTCAGAAGATGATGATAAGACAATATTAAAATCATATGAACAAAGATCAGTATAAAACATATAATTGCCTATGCAATCATCAGTCATCATAGGCTCTTCCTGATTTACAAACTCATCATAAGCTTCACATGTATACCTGTCTCTGGAATACTCAACCAACACTGAAAAATCTAATTCTGAATCTGAAATGTACTCACCTTCAAGCTGTTGTTCCTTGTCTGCTTCATACTCACTGCTTTCTTGCTCTGAATCTGAGATGTACTCACCTTCAGGCTGTTGTTCCTTATCTGCTTCATACTCACTACTTTTTTTCTCTGAATCTAAAATGTACTGACAGTTTACTCGCTCATGCACCTGCAAATTTTCAAAGAAATCTCAATTTCGGATCCTTTGGGAAAAATGAATGTTTTCCTCCACCTCTTGAGCATCTTCAAACAACTGGGTGAGGGATGAAGACTCTTATTCTAGCAGAAGAAGGACAAGATCTGAATGAAGACCCATGACATAATATATCATGGCAACTGTCTCTGTAGGTCTGACCTCCAAAGGCATGTCATGATAAACATGGTAGAACCTTCTGTTGAAAACAGGTAAGGCTTCATCCTGCTCTCGTTTCAAAGCATAGAAATTAGCAAGTTATGAATCTAAAGATTTGTACTTGCCCCAATACTTTAGGAAAACATTAGAGAACTCGGTCCAAGAGCCAATTGAATCAGCTCTCAGACTTTTAAACCATGTGGCAGCATCTTTGATCAGAGACTTTGAAAACATTCTCATGATCACATCTTCATGCGCAATTGAAAAACGATCAAAAAAATCCAAAAAGGATTCCAAGTGTCTCTCAGCTGACGCTTGATTCTCTCCGGAAAAACAAGGAAGATATTCATAGCAGTCAAGAGGATAAGGATGAAGGGGATGGGGCAATTTTAAAGGCCTAAACATTTTCATCCTAATCTTGGTTTGAAAGGCAGTGGGCTGCTTGTAGGGGATACAATGTTGATGAAAAGGTTCAGCAGTAGTAACATCAGGTACTGAAGTCTAAGTATACTTGGAGTCAATTTCAATTTCGACAAAGTCATAAAAGTGATCAAATGCAAGAGAAATTGGAATACAGGACTCATTTTTAAGAGCAAGTTGTGATGAGGATATCAAATCAACATCTATAGCACAGGGTTGCGGAGTCTTTGTTTCTTCTAAAGATGGATAGATGAAAATGGGATGATAGTCTTCTGAATATACAAAACAAAAAATGATTCTCTTTACATGTAAAGGGAATAACATGAAAAAATTAATAAAAAACAACAATAATTCATGAAACAAACTGATATCTGGATTTAAAGTACAACCTCTTCATCTCTTGTTAAATGGATCCTCCCAGTGGAGTCTTATTCAAACTCAGATGGATCAGGGAAAGAACAAGCTTTTGCAAATCTTCCCTAACAGCTGGATTGGATTTCCTCACCTTTCACAAATGGTCTCTTAGGAAACTCTTTTCAACAAGCAGACTAGGATGGATACAAATATTTTTCTCTGTTTGTGAAGGATGGAAAAGAGGAGAAATTCTCTCCTAAGGCCAACTTGTAAGACTTCTTTCCTTGGGTTACATACAAAGTCGAACTCAGAAATCAGGTTTGTAATTTTAGAAACTAATGGAGGCTGTCACCCTTCAGGTTTTCTGTTTCAATTTCAGGTTTTTGAAAACATGAAGATTCAGAAAAATAGGCTTAACAAAAGATGGTCTAGATACAAATAAGAAACAGTACCTCTTGAAATCCCTGAGGTAGATAATTTGCATATCTGAAAATCTGTTTCTGTAAGGCTAGTCTCCTTCTGATGATCTTTTTTGGATCTGTCACAGGTCTTCAATGGAGTCACCACTGAATTCGTTCTTCATGGAGTCGCCAGATAGATGATTTCAACCAAAAGAATGCTCAGCCTTTGTCTATCATCAAAAGCTGAAACTATGTCGTCTCCCAGGAAAGCTTGCTTCATTTTCCGTCCCCCAGCAACGACGTTATTTTGTTATCACTCCAAGAAACCCTTTGTGGTTGTAGACCAAAGGTGCTTGGTAACTTCAAGTAAAAATTGTTTTTTGTATTTTGTGTAAATGGATCAATGAGATAACAAATTATAACTCAGTACTCAGACCTTAAATGGGTAATCAAAACAAACAGAGCTCTCATGAAACAATAATCAGATGGAAAGATTAAATGGATGAGAATATAGAGTTACTAAACCAAATACAACATGTAGGGTTTATAAAACTGTGTAAAACAATCTTAAGTAAACTATGAGCTGACTGGTGAGATGACAGTCACTGCAGCTAAAACAGTTTAATTAAAACAGAGGAAGATAGGTGATAAAATCTGATATTGTAGCAGAGACAAATCTATCTTTTTGCATTAGCATCAAAAAGTCTGTTTACATAGCATTAGAGTATCTGAAATCGAACCCCTTAGTGCTCCAAATGTCTTTGGCTTTATAGCCTTACAAGATGAAATCTAGATCCTTGAAAGATGGATCAGATTTACTAAAAATAGTCAAACCAAAATAGATATAACAAGTGTAGGATGAGATCCTATAAAAATGGATCTAGAATGGAAAACCAAAACAAAATAGGAAAGGTCCTATTTAATGATTTCTAAAAATAGAAGATTGCTGATGAAGTGCAGTTTTAGCCTCCCAAGGCTATTTGATTTGGTCCTCCAAAGCTAAAATTCGAATTGGGCGATGTGTCATTTGATCCCTATCAATTTTCCCTTGAAAATGACCAAATATAGTCAAAAAATTCCCTTTTGACTTTCATCTCCAAGAATGGCCTTCAGATTTTGATTTGATAATTCATAACCAACTTATTGAAGCAGATTTCAAACCATTTAAACCCAAAAAATCTCGATCTAGGTGAAATTTCGAGTATTCTGGCATTACAAGCTTTCACCAACTAATTTACCCGAAAATCTGCTCCTTAGCTGGTGAAAGGCACAACTTTCAACAGCTAACTAGTTATAATTCTGCCTTCTGCGCTGGTGAAAGTGCAGAGTTTTTCAAAATCAATTTTCTCAGTCATAGAAAATCCATTTTTCATGCCCGAATAGTCGATGGACATATAGAAATCCTAATCTTTCGAATGGTGTTTTCAAATATTCATTTGGAGCTCAGGAAAGGATTGAAAAGTTCCCTGCAAGTTTAAGCATCATTCTTTCAAAAATGCTAGTGCATTTTTGATCGCTAACAGGAAAGACAAACAGTCCAATTCTTTTCTCAACAAAGAGCCACTGCATCTTCTTTCCATTTTCAATTCAAAACCCCAAATGATTATGCACACACAACATAGGAAACTGATATTTGGCCTGAGGTCTTGCGCTGTTGAAAGCACTCGGGAGTCGGCTCTGTTTTTTAACATTAGAAGCTTAACAAACATTTGTGAGCGATGCGTGATAGGGAAACAATGATCTGATTGATGTTGTCAGCCCGGTAGTACAACTTCTATACCTGCGCTAATGGATTTGAACTGGCCATCCCTGACACCATGATTGTGGAGCATGAGTTTCTGAACCAGATCTGATTTGTAATCTGACTTGGACGTGGAACTCGAGTTTTCATGATTATCCACTTTCACCAGTGCGTGTTTCTTGATTGCATGACGTGAGTTGATCACATCATCATTTAATATTTGAAACATGGATAAACGCACGTGATTCCCGCTTTCTCCAGCCAACGGCCCGTGGAAAACGCCCCTTAATTGTTGACACTTACCACTTTCACCAGCGCACAATCCTGTGGAAAATGCCCCTTAGCTGTTGAAAGTCATCACTTTCACCAGCGCACAACCTGTGACAATGTTTCTTTGGATGTTTTGAAAATTGACACTTTCACCAGTGCACGGACCTATGAGAGATGCTCCTTAGCTGTTGAAAGTTGCCACTTTCACCAGCTAACACTCATCTTTTAAACACACGTTAGCTGTTGAAAGCATTTTATGAAAATTTTAAAGAGAAGACCTTTATGGGACGTGTTATTTCTAAGACAAAAATCAAAACCTAAGTTTTGCAGTCAGAAAAAACTCAAAACCAATTTGAGAAAACTACCAATAGCCATACTATCCACCACAAAATGCGACCATAGGGACGGGTTCATTTTGGGAGCTAACAATTTCGATTCACATAATGACTATGAAATTAATGAATCTATGTCTGTTGCTTTGCAAACCCCCATGGGTAAAAAACCACGATGTATTTTTTTGCCCATAAAATCCTTGGAACAGGTAGTGGATGTATTGAAAGAAAGGATTTATCCTACCCCTGCTATCGAACCGAGTCAAGGTTTTATTGACAAATCAATTGTTAATAAAATTCACAAAAAAGAAGAAACAGGGTAACTCAGTTTTGAGATTTACAAACAAGAGGATTAATCATCCTAATAATATGATCATTAAAAAAGTAAACAAATTTCATCATCATAAATTTGGATTTGTCAAATTGTTGAAATAGTAAATAGTTGTTTGTTTTTTGATTGATTATGTTTGAAAAAATAAAATAAATAGATTTCTATTTTTTATTTTTACTATTTTAGACTAGCTTCATAATCCTATAGCCAATCTATTTCTGAATATTAGTTAGCATTATTTCCTGAAAATCAATTTCATTTTTTCTATCTACAGAATGATGATAATTATGTTGTTGTTTACATGGAGAAACCATCTTGGATCATACACTCTATTATTGAGTATTTTCTTTATTTTATGTTGATAAAACTTTGTTATTATTTTGACAAACCAACTCCTATAGGAGTGGTTTCCAGTTGTACTATTTTTGTAATACTGTCTATATTTTTGGGATTTCACTCTATATTGCATGATAAGAGTTTGTGAAATCCTAAACTAGTTTAAATAGTGATCATTGTTAGTAGTGAAGAGATCTTTCGTTGGGATACATTATGGACATATAATTTTTTGAGAACCATTATGGAGAAGTTGTTCATCATTTGTCTTTTGACCTGTGTGACACTTACCCCATCATGTTTTTGCCTCCATCCTATAAAATACCATAATTATTGATGCAACTTTAGTCTAGTTATCATATGGTATTTCATATGATTAAATACTTTAATTATGTCTGTAATTTGTTGTTTCATATTGTTATCACCATGACGATTATGCTGCAAATATGAGTTTAAATTTGGCAGGTGACTAAATGAGTGTAGAGACATGGCGTCATTTGGAGGGTCAAGTCATATATGGCGACGATGTGGACAAATATAGCGGAAGTGCGAAGGAAGCAGGCCTACAGACCGTTGATCTTGAAGTAGCCCAGATCAATGGTTGAGGCTCATGTCGGGCGGTGAACTAGCATGAAAGTTAATTATGCGAGGGCAGACCAGGGAAAACCATTGTGGTTTTAGTAGTGGATGCATGGTGCCCTTCGAAGTGCATCGGGGTGAAAAGAAGTTTACCTGCAACCATTTTCTCAATAGCCCTGATGTCACGTGGTCTAATGTGTCAAATCTACAACTTGTGGGGGAAGGTGATGGCTAGTCAAATCTCCTCACATCGTTGGTTCAGGTACCTTCCGTTCGGCATGTCAGGTGAACGACGTCGTATAACTAACTCAAAAGTTCATCATTCAAAGTAGATTGATGAAGCATGGAAAACCAACATTCCCTGTTAGTAATTCATGATTAGGATTCAAGGACTACCGATTTTCAGATATGGGTAGCTTTATCCTACTCCGAGAAATCATCGTCCCATGCATAAGTGAGGTAATCTCAATATGGATCGATTTCCTGAGTTCTGTAGAGTTAAGGGAGACAAAAATATCGGTCTATGAAAAGATTAAAAGACATGGACAATGTCAATCGAGTAGTATCCAGTACAACAGGGTTTTCAACCAATGTGTCAAGCTTATGAATAAGTGAGAAAGAAAGGTGGGTTGCACAGATATTAGAACTAAATTTCATACCGAAACCGCAACTGAATCAAAATCGGGGGTCATCTTAAACCCTGTTATGAGGGATTTAGACTATGTGTATTTCTTCTCAACCAATTTAGAATTTATTTTGATATGATCCAATGCCATTATATGTTTCTTTTCCTTTTTATGCCATGCAAATTTTCAGATATAAACTCAGACTCACTGCCTCATTTAACCTTTTCCTCTTAATAGTTCTCACGTTTTGGAAATGCATTGTTCATTCCAGAGTCCATAGCCCAAATTTTATCTTCATTTCTCTAGTTATTTTAATAAGAACCCCCCAAACAAACCAAATCTAGCCATCGATTTACAAAGAAATAGCAAGTGACAAGAGAGAGCCCTATCTGATTTGAGAAGGCTAGTGCCTCAACTCTAAAGTAGGTTGAAACAGTTTCCTTTGTCATTTGTCTATTCAGTCGGACAAACTTTATAGAGTGCTAACATTCTGGCATCGTTGTTGGGGATGAAATTGAAAAAGTTTCTCTGGGAAGAACGACATGGTTGAGTTCTAAGGTCTGAGAGAAGTAGACACTTAGGCACATATTGGCTGTATTCCTTCTCTGGCGACTCCACACATCAAAAAATTAGTTTGAAGGTGATTCCACTGGTAGAAGAATCCAGAGATTTAAATTTTCACTGGTGACTCTACTCTCAATGAAGAATCCATCTTCCAAAACATCAATGGCGACTCCACTCAAATTTCAAATACAGAATGTAGTTTGGACAATTCACTAAAAGACGATGCCCCTTGGCTAAGGTATGAGAAGGCGTTATGGAAGAAAACAAATTCTCAAAATGGGATTTTTTTCAGATCATTTTTCTATTTGTTATAAGATGTCTCTGGTCCTTTCTCTAAAATGCTAGAAAGTTCTTCTTTACTTGCTGCATGCAAATAATGACCATGAAAATCTAGAAATTAGATACACCCCTCTTATAATTACATGAACGTACCCTTTGTTTATCACTGATTTTGATAAAAAAATTCATTTGGGCCACGTGATGACCATAACCAAGTTGACGAGTCTCATGAAACCAAAGTTGATATTCCACCTCCTGCACTTGTTCCGAAACTCTCCAAAACTCAATGTATATACATACCCTTAAAATTACCCCGCATCCTTCATAATTTTCCTCCAAAACACTATGAGTACTTACCTATGTTTGATGGGGAACCTGATACCATCTTAGCTAAAAACCAAATCCAAGGGTTTGAGCATTTTATAGATTTGTTTTATATTGACCATGATGATGTTTGTATGAGGGCCTTCTCTCAATCCTTGAAAGGGGACGCAAAAGACTGGTTTAAACATTTGTAGCCAGAGACAATTAGTTCATGGGAGGAATTGAAAGATGTTTTTTTAAAGTTTCAGGGAAAAAAGAAATCTTTAGACCTACAACTTAGAGAGTTATATGCTTTAGAAAAGCAGGACAACGAAACTATTTCCATATTCAGTAGAAGTTTTTCTAGTATCTATCACAATTTTCCCAAAGAAATTCGACCCACTGAAGTTGCTTCCATGCTCCATTATGTAACTACCCTCCATCCATATTCATCTCTCCTTCTTATGGAAAGAAGATCCAAGTCCTTACAACAAATGTTCTATGATGCTCATGACATTCAACACAACATCCAAGCATGTAAATGGATTCAGAATGAGAGACTAAATGCTCAAGAACATGAAAATGAATTTGAAAGTAAAGGGGCTGATTGGGATCCTGAACATAGAATTGACAACACCAGAGGTCCTCATGTGGTTTCTTATGCCAATGATTCTGCAAAAAATTATATTCCACCTGTTGAAAGAGGGGGTGTTGATCTGTCTCATGATAAGCAAAAGGATGATTGTTTTTTGTATTCGTTTATAGACAGTCAAGAGAATGAGATTACAAAACTGTTTGTTGAAGAACAGGTTGATGTTCCCAGTCTGTTCTTGTTAGATGACATTGCACAGACAATTGATTTTCCTGTATATGACAAATATGAGGAGGATTGTGATGTTGAAGACTTTCTTTTTCAACAGTACTATAAGATAAATCAACCAACATATCACGATTACAAAGAGAAAAGTATTGGATCAACTGAAGAAAATTCTCTTCCCTTGTGCTTTGCTGCATTCAAATTATTGAAAGAGAATTCTCAAGTCATTGTTGAAGTAAACGAGTTTGTGCTGATGAAAAGTCACACCAAACCAACGAAACAGATTGAAAAGATATTGCAACACTTTGATGACCCTATTACTTGTTTTGTAGAAGATCTTCTAATTCAAAAGTGTAGTCATTGCTCAAAGACAAAGCTGAAAATGGGCATGTCCAACAATCCAAAGAAATGGAGAAATGTACCTATGATGACACTGGAGAAAATAAAGAAGGTTTTGAGTCAGATAACAAAACCTTTCCATTGTGTTTTTCCTCATTTGAACTGTTGAAACAAAATGTCTGTAGCGTTTCAAATTAGAAAGTATCCAAGAATGACATTGAAAGTGAAGAAAATGATGGACTTACATATAAAAACTCTCTTCCCTTATGTTTTTCTTCCTTTGAATGGTTAAGAGAAAATCATGAGACTTAAAAAAAAATAGGGAGTTCTGACTGTATTCATAATAGTATTGTTTTACATGAAAAGGTTTTTATCATTGAAGAACACCAACTACACTCATGTGCATTAAACGATCATTACTTGGAAAGGTATTTTAGTTCAGAATTGCAATCTGTACTTAACCATCAGATTAAATAAAAAGATGACGAAGAAATTTTTGTTGAAGGTCATTTCCCTTCCCCTAGAACTAATGCATATGTTCAACAATATTCCCAGCAAGACAAGGTATTTCAAGGTTGTCTTTCTTCCCCTGAAAATGACGTAGTGATCCTATTTATGAACAACCTAGACATGGATGAATATTTTGAAACTTAACCTATGGAGACTCCGAGAAGCAAGGAAACACTTGTGGAGGAAGCTTGCTCTTTTGTCTTGACTCCTGAAAAGGAAACATTCTTCCATATAATTCATGATCCCAATACACATTATATGGAAAAAGTTTATAATCATAATTTACCAATAATAGTGGATTACAAAAAATCAATTCATGTATCAAATGTGAGTCTTTTTACATCATATGATTTTCTCCAACCATGGTTGCGTTATGACTCAAGAAATCCCTACTACTAAACTTCTCAACAACTCTGTCAGTTTTTCAATAGAAGTCAACAAGTTCAATCACTTGAAAACAAAAATGCAGTGAAAGGAGTGGAATGCAATGAATGTTTTATGCATATCTTAGAAGATCCATTTGCGATCCTGTTGGAGGAAGTGAACAATCCAGGCCCTTAAAATTTTTTAAGAATTGAACTTATGGATAAAATTTTAAATGAATCGTCAATAGAAGGGTTTTCGAACAAGCGAGTGAAAAATAAATGAATGGTGGATAGAATGTTGTCATGGCTACATTGGGATTATGATTTCACTTGATTAATAGTCCTTTTTCAACAATTAGGGTAGGTAGGAGTGTGTGAATATTCTTGTTGATCAAGCACTGTTTTAAACTTCTAGTAGTATGTATAGTTAGATCCTAGCAGTACTTTTTCAACATCCAATGGAAAGAAGTTTGAAAAATCTGGGTTTAAGATTTGACGATTCAGTCTCCAAGCCATAACAAGATGCCCACATACATTTGAAGGAAGCCCAATGAAGAAGGCACTGGGTCTATAGTTCTTTGCTACCTCACAGGGAAGATAGCATCCCCAGTTAGAGCCTATGTTATCACCATGACGATTATGCTGCAAATCTGAGTTTAAATTTAGCAGGTGACTAAATCAGTGTAGAGACATGGTGTCATTTAGAGGCTCAGGTCATATATGGTGGCAATGTGGAAAAATATAGAGGAAGCGTGAAGGAAGCAGTCCTACGGACCATTGATCTTGAAGTAGCCCAAATCAACGATTGAGGCCCATGTCGGGCAGTGAACTAGCACGAAAGTTAATTATGCGAGGGCGGACTGGGGAAAACCATTGTGGTTTTAGTAGTGTACGCGTGGCAGACTTAGAAGTTCTTCGAGGTGAAAAGAAGTTTGTTTGAAACCGTTTTCCCAATAGCCCTGATGTCATGTGGTCTAATGTGTCAAATCAAAAACTCATGAGGGGAGGTGACAACTAGTCCAATCTCCTCACGTCGATGGTTCGAGTACCTTCTGTTCGACATGTTAAGTGAACGCTGTCGTATAACTAACTAAAAATTTCATCATTCGAAGTAGATTGATGAAGCTTGGAAAACTAACGTACCCTGTCAGTAATTCATTATTAGGATTCAAAGACTACCAGTTTTCAGATATGGGTAGCTTTATCCTACTCTGGGAAATCGTCGTCTCATGCATAAGTGAGGTAATCTAAAGCTGGATCAATTTCCTGAGTTTTGTAGAGGTAAGGGAGAGAAAAATAGTGGTCTATGAGAAGATTTAAAGACATGGACAAGATCAATCAAACAGTATCCATTACAATAGGGTTTTCAACCAATGTGTCAATCTTATCAATAAGTGAGAAAAAAAGGTGGGTTGCACAGATATTAACAACTAAATTTCATACCGAACCCGCAGCTGAATCAGATTCAGGGGTCAGATTAAACCATGTTCTAAGGGATCTATTCATCAATGAACATGCAAATGAAATCTACAAGCAGGTAGTGAAGAAGGAGCAGAGAAAACGACAGAGAACAGAAATCAGAGCCGAGACAATGGAGAGCATAGGAGAAAATCAACTCCCTTGGTTGAGCACTCTAAAGGAGGAAATCGCCAAGATGAAATGAATTCTCAGGTAGGATTAACTACAATACAATTTTTTTTGGATAGATGGTGGTCAAAGAAAGGGGCCCTAGATATGACAGACCTATTCCTAACAGTCCCTTTAAAATAGGATAATTTTTATTATAAATCACTCCTTTTTTAACTTATCTCTATTTTTAGAATTATGGGGAAGTCTAAACATTTTTAATTCCACAAGTAATTCCTCTATATATATATATTATCTCGAGGATATAGAAAGGATGGAGAAAAGAGGAGCTTTCCCTCTGTGCAGGAAGACTTTGTAAACTTTGGGGCTAGAATGAATACATAAATGAAAAGTCGGATTTTGGGCTATTTACGAAAATATTCTAACTGGTGGTGATATGAACCTTGTGTTCTTTCATAGTATGTGATTCTTGTTATCTTATAATTCATTTACTCTTTCATCTATCTAAATTGGAGAAACAAAAACCTAGAATTCGTCAGTGCGATGCTCTTGTCTTAAGCGATTTAGACTATGTGTATTTCTTCTCAACCAATTCATAATTTATTTTGATATGATTTGATGTCGCTATATGTTTCTTTTCCTTCTGATGCCATTCAAATTTTTATATATAAACTTAGACTCACTGCCTCATTTAGCCTTTTCCTCTTAATAGTTCTCACGTTTTTGCAATGCATTGTTCATTCCAGACTCCATAGCCCAAATTTTATTCATTTCTCCATTTATTTTAATAAGAACCCCCCAAACAAACCAAATCTAGCCACCAATTTACAAAGAAATAGCAAGTGACAAGAGAGAGCCCTCTTTGAGTTGAGCAGGCTAGTGTCTTAGCTCTAAAGTAGGTTGAAATGGTTTCCTCTGTCATTTATCTATTCAGCCAGACAAAATTTACAGAGTACTAACACATATTACATCTGTGATCAATCTGTCATTTAATTATTGTCGATTTATGCTAGATATTGGATTATATCTAGCATGATGGATTATATGAATGCTTTGTATTGAGTTTCCTCTATTCATAAGTGTTCATTATTATACGATCACCAAATTTGTACATTTATCATTCTATTTTTACATTCTTAATCTAATACATCTTTGAGTTTGTTCTGGGAATATTAACATTGTTTTGTTACAGGTTTCCCTCATATGCAGGACAATGAGGAGTCTTGAATTGTACAGGAAGATAAATTCAATTCAGTCTATTAGTTACAGGTTAGTTTACTTGCTATTTAGTTGAAATTATTTATTAATGAAATAACAATAGGATGAATTATCTTTGATTGTCTATCTATTCTTATTTCAATTATATTTGATCAACATTCATTAGTTTTAGATCTTTAGGCATTCAAAAGAAAACAAAAAAATGTATGTGCTTTCTTTATCTCTTCTATGAACATTTTCAAAAAACATTCGTTTCACAAGATGTCAAGTAAACCTTGAAACATAAACTGTTTATAATAATATGCACATATTTGTGTTCCCATTTGAACTTTTGTAATTATTAGTATCATATCTTTATAGACTAATTTCTTTTCTTTTATTATTTCTAGGACTTTAGTTGTCCAACTGTTCCATTAAACTCGTCGCGTCATTTCATTCCAAACAGATTGGGTTATTTAGACAACCGCAGTCCGGATTTGACCTTCTAGTTGACAACATGTCACATTCGTCCGTCAACAAATGACGCTAGAAGGAGGGCCGACTGACAATATGGCCTTGTAGGAGCCTTTATTTCGAATGTATTTAATTTCCCATGGCTCCCCAAATCACCGTGTTGGAAAATGCTTTCCACTTATCAATAATTGATATCCATGACAAGATAGTCTCTCGTTTGTCCAAACTCACCTTTGATGTTGGGGGGGATGTATCTACTAAATACCATATTAACAAGTTTTGGTGTAAATGCATCAAGTATGATATTTCTGATTTAAAGGTTTTATGCAGATTGTTTGCTTTTACTTTTAGGGGTCGGATTAAACATTGGTTTGAGTGTTTTCTAGCATATCACATTTTTTATTAGCTTCAATTTGTAGAAGAATTTTTATATGATTTTGAAAACTATGATTACAATCAATTATGTGAAGAATTTGAGATTTTGCTAATCAATGACAATTCATCTCCAGAAGGATTTTCAACAAGAATCCATCATGTTCTCTGTAAATTTAATCTCGAGGACGTGTCATTTGTACTAAATCTCCTCTATGATGCTTGCGTCCATTTCATCCAGTCATATTCAATTGCAAATGATGAATCCGTTACAAATCCTATCACTCAATTGCGAGAAGAATTTTGTTTGTAGGGTGAGAGGAATCCATCCAAAAATTTTGAACAAACAAAGGAGGTAGAATCTATTGAAAAGGTTCTTACTGACAATCAAATTGGTTTTTCCTCTAAATAATCGTATTTTCAGTCCTCAACCATCGTGGAAGAAAATTCAATGTTGGGTCAAGATGAATGTCCTCATTCTTCTAACTCTTGCTCTGATCAATACTTAAATTCAGTTATTGAAGAACACTTAGGTGACGAAAATCATCTTAAGAATTCTAACATTCCTATGAAACTGATTAGAGATGTAAATATGCAATTTGAAGAAGAAACCTTAAACCTTCATCCACAAATCATACCTTATCCACATGAAATATCATATGTTTGTCATGAAAGCTTTAAATCATCTATCATATAGGAGGAAAATTTAGATGATCATATTATGTTGAAGAATTTATCATCAAAACAGAATGAAAGTTTTAAGGAAAGTGAATGTCTTGATAATACTAGTGTTTAATATCATAGCTCAAGAGATTATTTTCATGTGCTCATTTCTGATTCCTTTTACTGTTTATATCCCGATCTCTTCTTAGATTCTGGTGGACATGATACTTTACCCATAGTATCCTACTCTTTTCTGCCACAATCAAATCTTTTCGATATGCCAAGATTTGGTGAAATTAATTCCAAACATAACATTTATGAAGTCGTATTTGACGCTCTTTCAATTTCATCACTCACATGGGAAAAAGACATGTTGCAAGATGATTTTACACGATTTATTTTTGAAAAAGAAAATGCACTCTTTCTTATGGAGATCAAACATTCTACATTGCATATTCTTTCTTTGGTTAGTTCGAATTTTAATGTTTATGCTTCACATT
This sequence comes from Picea mariana, assembly GCA_032191745.1. Taxonomy (NCBI): domain Eukaryota; kingdom Viridiplantae; phylum Streptophyta; class Pinopsida; order Pinales; family Pinaceae; genus Picea; species Picea mariana. The sequence goes on along the minus strand of JASDQU010103104.1, from coordinate 12,419 downwards.
TTGAAACGATCAATCTCATCAAAGGAAGCGCTCAAACCAATGGTCTAATTGATTTCATGAATCCTCTTATGATGTGTTCCCCATTGATATATCCATTTCATCAAAGTCATAGTTTGCATCCTAATGACACGATCTTAGAATGGCTGGAGGATTCATATATCAAGAAGTTTCAAAAGAATGGTAAAGTCATGCTCATTTTATTTTTAAATGAATATATAGGAGGTAAGCATGAAATATTTCTTTTATATCTGCAATTACTACATTCTTTTGTGCTGACTTTCAAATTTCTATGCCTTGCGGGATTGAAGATGTTCTTATGGATGCACTGGAAATGAGACTTTACTTAGTGTTTCAATCTATTTTAGTAGTTTAGAGTAGGTTTAGGAGTAGTTTTTCCTTTAGTTTTATTTCTCACTATTTCTCTTTGTAATGATGTAGTTATGAGAACAAGTGGGCACACCAAGAGAACCATAATATGAATGTTGTCAGGGAAGTCCACTTTAATCCTTTTCTCTCTTCTTTTTGTTGAATATTTCTTTTCAAAACCGCAATATTATCTGGAAAATTTTAAATGGAAAGTAAGGAGACAAGTAAATTTGAAATGTCGATTCAACCCTGACCCAAGGTGACATGAGTAGGACTGCACTCATATTAATGAGGATTTTTCTATTTTCTTTTAGTATCTCAAGAGATATTTCACGTAATGATTCCAGATCCACCCTCTTGTAAATAATTTTAATTTTCTTTTCTGTTTTTGATTTTGGTTCTTTTCATTTTGCTTGATTTTGATTTGTTTTCTAAATAATTATGTCCGAGTCACCATTTCATTTGTTGAAGGGAATAAAAAATTTCATTCATTTGCAACAATTGTTAACTTCTCAAGCACCTAAACAATAATTACTAAACTCAGAACAATGGAAGTAAGTTTTTGTTCAAACTACTGTTTCTGGTTTCTCATTCAAATTATAGGAAGATGCGATTATCCTTAACAAAGTTCTAACATTGTCCCTGTTTTAATGAAAACAACTCAGTGTGCTTCCCCATCCTAGAGAGAATTTCTTAACAGAAATCTAAGTGTCCAAATCATGATGAAGGTCATCAAAAGATAAGAATTATTTGTAAATGATCAAAATTTTCATTCTAAACTATGAGATTTTTAGTATCACCCCGCCCTCTTGAATATCATGAAGTTTTGAAAATTATAAACAAATTATAGAGGGTTGAAAGCATTGTAATGTATGAGAAGTGTTTGTAAACCCACCGAGACAATGAACATGTCTGTTGGTAGCAGGTAAATGCACTCATGATACCAAGGCAACTTCATTGGGGTATTGAACAGGCTCGCTGGCGGCAAAGCAATGTCAGGTTTAAGAAGATCCTCAAGTATGCCTTTTAATTTGATCAAGTGTGAAAATGTTATTTATCATGAATGGTCGACTCTTGGACAGGATAGAGGTACTAGAGTGGGTTAAATGACATCCCTACCGAGGCTATGGATGCCTGCTAGCAACAGTGGCCCTATCAACAATATCGAAGTCAACTGCATAAACATTGCTATACTCATAATCCAAATTAGATGCCAGATTACATTTTTTTTAGACAGAAATACATATGATGTTAAGCGACATTATTTTCTGAGTTATAATTGGAATTCTTGACCTCTTGTTAATTGTTTTTAAAAATTTATTTCATTTGAGCCTCTCACATAAATTTTCTGGTGATGCAAAGATAATTGCTTCTCCTAGTATGTCGCCATCGTTGGTAGCCACCAATTCTGTCGATTTTTATCACAATTGAAATCACCACAAAGAGATTATATCTTTTTGTAGCTGCCACCTCTTTCAAATGATAAACATTCATGTTTTTGCGCTTCGAGGGGATGATTTAGTTAAACTTATCTTATTGAGTTTTTCATTTGAATTTTCGTTTGTTTTGGTTTTTTTTAAATTCGTGACTGTAAGCATGAATTTAAATAAAAACTTGGTTTGGGATTTATATCTTCTACCTAAGAAATTTCACTTTGAAGGCACCCATATATTGCTAGGTTTCAAGTTTTATGAACTCATTGATTAATTCACCATCACATTTTTTATGCATTATGGGTATCATGACTTAATTGGTTCTATGGTGGATCATTTGGGTTTAATTTGTGAAATGTATGAATGCACAAAACATTGGATTAACATTGACATGGGTTTCATGCTGTCAATAGTCATATCAATATTCATGTCAATTGGTACTGGTCTAATATACCCACGAATTTACCTCACCCTGTTGTTCTTTGCATTAACGAAACCATTCATTATTCGAATTGGTGTTTGATACTAGTGGAGGGTTTGATATTCATTATGGGTAATGGCTCATAGTTCTGTGTGCCCTCTGGTTTTTTTCATTTTCCCAAACTCATTTTATCAAGCTATGGCAATCTCCAAACTTCATAGTTTTCGGGCCTTGTTAGTTAACACAGACCTCTCTCTGCTACTCGTTTATTGGAAGCCTAAGCCTCCCTCACGTGATATCTACTATGTCTATTTGAAAGTGACCATGGCTCTTGTGGTTCGAATTGAACCAAATGACTCAGAGTTTTTTTTTTTTAAACCCGTAATTGCATACCTGAGACATGCTTTTGCGGGAGGTTTTCTAGGCAAACGGTTAAGAATTTAGGGAAACCGTCAAAACCCATTTCGGAAATGGAGTCATTTACCTTCCATGCGGGAAGTTTTCCAGAAACTCGACCGTTTCAGAGATACATCTCGTTCTTTGGAGGGAAAAATTTCATAATTTTTGTTGCGGTTGAGGTACGCGTTTTTTTTTTTATTTTGCTCAGAGATTCAAGCCCGTTGATGGTTTTTTTGGGGGTTTCAAGTTATACATGCCTTTCTACCTGTTCATGAGTCTGTGTAAAATGTCTAAAATTTATCAGAAGCAGAGTTTAAATCCTCTGTCTTGGTCTCATACGAATTATGTTGTTGTCACTTTTATCTCAGATTGAGGATACTTGGGAAAGCTTCCTTAGTCGGAAAAATTTTGCCCAACCAAAAAACACAGTTGAATCACCTCTATGTTCTAATCTAAACCCCATTTCTGATAATCCCATGACCCAGATTCAAGGTTTCAATTCACATAATGACTGCGAAATTAATGAATCTATGTTTGTTGCTTTGCAAACCCCCATGGGTAAAAAAACACAATGTATTTTTTTTCCCAGAAAATCGTTGGAACAGGTAGTGGATGTATTTAAAGAAAGGATTTCTCCTACCCCTACTATCAAACCGAGTTAAGGTTTTATTGACAAACCAACTGTTAAGAAAATTCACAAAAAAGAAGAAACAGGGTAATTTAGTTTCGAGATTTACAAACAAGAGGATTAAGCAGCCTAATAATATGATCATTACAAAACTAAAAAAATTTCATCATCATAAATTTGGATTTGTCAAATTGCTGAAATAGTAAATAGTTGTTCATTTTTTTATTTGATTCTGTTTGAAAAAATAAAATAAATAGATTTTGATTTTTGTTTTTTACTATTTCAGACTAGCTTCAAAATCCTATAGCCGGTCTATTTTTGAATATTAGTTAGCATTATTTCCTGAAAATCAAATTTTTTTTTGCTATCTACAGGATGATGATAATTATGTTGTTGTTTACATGGAGAAACCATCTTGGATCATATGCTCTATTATTCAGTAGTTTCTTTCTTTTATGTTGATAAAAGTTTGTAATTATTTTGACAAACCAACTCCTACATGAGTGGTTTCCAGTTGTACTATTTTTGTAATACTGTCTATATTTTGAGGATTTCACTCTATCTTGCATGATAAGAGTTTGTGAAATCCTAAACTAGTTTAAATAGTGATCATTGTTAGTAGTGAAGACATTTTTGGCTAGGATACATTATGGACATATGATTTTTTGAGAACCATTATGGAGAAGTTGTTCATGATTTGGCTTTAGACCTTTGTGACCCTTACCCCATTATGTGTTTGCCTCCATCCTATGAAATATCATAATGCTTGATGCAAATTTAGTCTGGTTATCATATGGTATTTCATATGATTAAATAATTTAATTATGTCTGTAATTTGTTGTTCCATATTACCTCTGTGATCAATCCGTAATTTAATTATTGTTGATTTATGCTAGATATTGAATGATGGATTATATGAATGCTTTGTATTGAGTTTCCTCTATTCATAAGTGTTCATTATTATAATATCATGAAATCTGTACATTTATCATTTTGTTGTTACATTCTTACTCCAATGCATCTTTGAGTTTGTTCTGGGAGTATTAGTACTGTTTTGTTACAGGTTTCCCTCATATGCAGGACAGTCAGGAGTCTTGAATTGCATAGGAAGATAAATTCAATTCAGTCTATTAGTTGAAGGTTAGTTTAATTTTTATTTAGTTGAAATTATTTATTAATGAAATAAGAACAACATGAATTATCTTTGAATGTCTATCTATTCTTATTTCAATTATATTTGATTAGCATTAGTTAGTTTTATATATTTAGGCATTCAAAAGAAAACAGAAAAATGTATGTTCTTTCTTTATCTCTTCTATGAACATTTTCAAAAATCATTTGTTTCACAATATGTCAAGTAAATCTTGTATGTTGTACATAAACTGTTTATAATCATATGTACATATTCGTGTTCCCATTTGAACTTTTTTAATTATTAGTATCATAGCTTTATAGATTAGTTTCTTTTCTTTTATTATTTCTAGGACTTTAGTTGGCCAACGGAGCCATTAAAATCGTCAGATCATTTCATTCAAAACATCTTGGGTTATTTAGACAACCCCGGTCCGGATTTGACCTTCCAGTTGATGGCATGTCACATTCACACATCAACAGAATGTCGGGGTGGGTCTTCTAAAGGATTCATTGTTAATGGTTACATTCCCCATTCCAATACCCGATATTCCTACTCCTTTTGTCACTTCGATTAACATTATATAAACCATTGTTGGTGAAATACCTAAGTCTTATGACCCTTGGATAGTACCTAGCTCTGACGAATGTCTTCGTTATGGAGAAAAAATTCCTTTAATTCTGATAGAATTGGCTTATCAAGCTATTCAATCGACAACTCCTTCTACTCATTCTCTCTTAGACTCTTAGACATGTCTCCAAATCCATTTCATGTGGTTTTTTATACCAATGAAATGATCATGAAAATCATGTATATGGAAGATACCCCATGGGACGATGGGAATCATCGTTCTATTCTCTTCCTGAAACCTAACACCATAGAGGGTTATCAATGGATTTTGAATCCATCTACTGTTGTTACTATTTCCCCTATTCCTGAACCAACACATGATGTTTTGTATGAAGGTAACTTGGGTAAAATTTCACCTACCATCCCTTTAGATATTTCGATTAAAACTGGAATCATGGAAAATGTTCATATCGGTGCCTCATGTTCTGCTGATGAGATCCAAATTTACAAAGCTTTTTTCCAAGAATTTTGTGACGTTTTTTCCTAGAGTTACGAAGAGATTCCTGGAATTGATTCAGATATTGTTGTACATGAGACTAAGAGAATAATACTTACCCAGATGCTAAACCCGTTCAACAGAGACTTCACCCAGTACATCCACGCAAAGATGCTACTATTAAACTCGAAGTTGAAAAACTTCTTAAAGACAGTTTTGTTTATCTTATGGCTTTGAATGATTGGGTGTCTAATATTGTTCCAGTTACGAAGAAACAAGTCAGGATCCATGTTTTTGTATATTATATGAATATCAATAGGGTTTGTCCCAAAGATAATTATCCAACCCCTTTCGTTGACCAGATCATTGACGAATGTGCCGGGAGTGAAATATTCTCTTTGATCGATGGTTTCTCCGACTATAATCAAATCAATATTTTACCTACGGATCAACATAATACTTCTTGTATTTATCCTTTGGGGAACCTTCGCATACCGTAAACTACCTTTTGGTCTCAAGAATGCTGGTGTGACTTTTCAACTCTCTTTGTCTTACACTTTTCAGGACATTAAGAACATTGTACAACCTTACCTAGATGATTTACCGGCGCACTCCATGCATCATCAAGATCACCCCACACATTTATGGGCCATTTTCCTACAGTGTTGCTATTATCACATATGATTGAATCCACATAAATGTGTTTTTTGTGTGGATTCTAGACGAATTCTTGGTTTTATCGTTTCTACACATGGGATTAGGGTGGACCCTCTGAAGTTTGAAGATATTGTCAATTTGCCTCCTCCTTCTACATTATGCCAACTCCAAATTTTGCAAGGGAAGGACATTTTTTTACGTTGATTCATCCCCAATTATGCTGAATTAATGAAAGGTTTTACTTGAATTATTAAGAAGGGTCACACTTTTGTATGGGACGACACTGCCAACAAATCATTTGAAGCTTTGAAACTTGCCTTAACCCGTACACCATTCTTATTTATTCCCGATTATAGTCGAGACTATTTATTATACTTAACTTCTTTGGACTCTACCATAGATATGGTTCTAGTCCAAGAGGATGATTTACACAATGAACATGTTATTTATTATTTGAGTTAGAGTCTTACGACCAACGAACCAAATATTTGCATGTGGAGAAATTGGCCTTGGAAATTGTTCAAGCTGTTCAATGTTTTCGTCATTATATCTTATTGTGTAGAACCACAGTCATTTTTTATTGCAACCCTATGCAACACATCCTTACTCAACAATTGTTGGGGGGGGAATACTCCAAATGGATAGTAATTCTCCAAGAGTTTGATTTGGAGTTTGAGCATGCCAAATCAAAGAAATATTTGTTTTTTGCAGAGTTGAAATGTCAAATTCCCTCTACTAAGAAAAAAACTATGGAAGAGGATTCCTTTCCTGATGAGTCTCTCTTTTTTATCATTTATGACGACATATGGTATGGAAAAATGATCATTTATCTCCAAACCCAAACTTTTCGGCCCGATATTTCTAGTGTAGATCATTGTTGTATTCGGTATGAAGCTCGTCAATACATTATCCTTGGTGATACCCTTTACCATCATGGTATTGATTCCATATTTCGATGATGTCTAAACTATGATGAAGTTGAGAAAGATTTGAATGATTTTCATTCTAGAGCATGTGGCGGTCATATGTCTAGGTATGCCACTGCCCAAAAGATCTTACGAGCTGGTTACTTTTGGCCTTTGTTGTTTAAGGATTACATTACTGTTGTTCAGAAATTCCATGCTTGTCAAAAATATAACAATAAGATCTGATTTCATCCTACTCCTCTTTACCTTGTATTTTCCATTGGTCCATTCACTAAATGGGGCATTGAATTCATGACATGTAACCCTCACTTGGTCAGGGGGCATGGATACATTGTCTTAGCCATGGATTATTTCACTAAGTGGACCGAGGCGATGCCTACATTTGATAATACCAGGAAAACTACAGCGTTGTTCATATTCAATCATATCATTACTAGATTTGGTGTCCCTCAAGCCATCGTCACTAACCATGGTAGTCATTTTTACAATTTCATGGTGTCTAAACTTACCAAGAAGTTGGGTCTTCAACATGAAAGCTCAACACCTTACTATCCACAGGAAAATGGCCAAGTTGAAGCAATTAACAAAGTTACCACTACTATGCTTCGACGGATGGTAGGAATTCACAAGTCAAGCTAGCACACGATGCTCTTCTTGGCATTATGGGCCTATCAAACATCCGTTAAATCTACCATGGGGTTCACAACTTTCCAATTAGTATATGGTATTGAAGTTATTCTTCCGATTGAATGTGAAATCCCATATTTGAAACTAGTTGTTGAACTTCTCCGTAATACCTCAGTTGAAGAGGAACATCTCTTATATTTGATGCAATTAGATGAGACTCGTTGTGATGTTGACTTAGTCATTGAAACTCAAAAGAAGAGTGTCAAAGATAAATATGAAAATCATGTTAAACCACATGTTTTTTCTAAGGGTGATTTGGTTCTTGTTTACGAACAGGATCGTGACTTATTAGGGGTCAGTAAATTCGAGCCCATGTGGCGTGGCCCTTATATCATGAAACGAGTGTTGGAGAAAGGGGCTTATGAGCTAGTAGATTATGATGGAATTCCTTTGAGTGAACTCACAAATGGGATTTACTTGAAGAAGTACTATGCTTAAACTATTTTTGCATGAGTGTTGTGTATTTTTAGTGTATCATACTCTAGTGTGATTTTTTCATTTGTGTTCCGCCCTTTATATGCTTACCTTGCATTGTGCTTGGTTTCCATATGTCGGTGTCTTCACTACCCTATATTGGCTTTGTTGATGCTTCTAGTTTCAGTACTCAAAACCTAGCATCCCCTGCGTGGGAAATCTATGCACCTATGAATGAGTTGATCAGTCTACACGATGTTTTCCTTGGTGGTGCAACTAATAATATCGCGGAATACAGTGCAGTTATCGAGTTGTTAACTGACGCCATTTGATTTGGAATCCGTCATCTTATTATATGACTTAATTCATAATTAGTAGTGCTACAATTGAGTAACATTTATTCCATCTGAACTCCTACATTGTTATGGGTATACTTAAGAATTTGCCTATTGGAAAGACATTTTGGTTATATCGAGTATCAACATATTCCTAGATGTCTAAACACATTGATAGATGAATTGGATAATTATGTGTTAGACATATATTTACAACATTTATAAATCCAAACACACATTTTAAAAACACAAGTAATCCGATAGGAACTTTATATTCATACGTCAAAAGTTACAAAAAGTGTTTGTCCAAGGACCAAAATATCAAAATAGTGAAGCTCATAGCTTCATATACAAACTAATCAAGGATTTTTCTCATTGTAACAAACAAATACCCGTGCCACTCTATGGAGCAGTCGACTAATAGATGTTGATATTCCAATTGTATGTCATTGGTAGCGCCGAAGTAGTTCATACACCGTGATATGAGAGATGTTCATGGTTAATACCTCTAGGTTCTACTCGATCTCCTCTATATCCTCAGCAACCACTCCTCGAATAGCTACATAGCCTATATCCCCTCACCTCTGAATGGGAGATGATCCTAGAGGATGATAAGGCACCACATATGCATTATTGAGAGTACTTGATTAATCCTGGATAAATGAAAAAAACATTTTATATAATTAAAATATCAAAAACATTATATAATGAAAATTTCCTTCTTACCTATGTCTCCCCAGTGAGATCTTGCAGGAAGAGCTAAGTCAGGATCCCCACAGAATTTTGTCCTGACGTAAGAATAGTCCTCCACCATGATTAGTTGATCTCTCAGCCACTATAAGAAATCTTTGTCATACTTGACGACAGACACGCCACCGTGACCAGCCATCAAATCCACCCATCTTTTCATCCGTGGATCTTGTGGAGAGGGTATTCCTCACTCCACTTGTAGACATAATATGGGGACCCTCTCTAGGAATAAGGACACTAAAATGGATCCATAACCAAATGGTTTCAACCGACCATTCTGACACTTTGTCAGTTTATTTTTCATGTTCTTCAAGAAACCCTCGCAACAATTGAAGACTCGGGGCTCCATACACTCTATGGCATATTGAAAGTGGCTTTGCAAAGCCATGTGGGGAGCCACACTCCCTGCCATCTTGGTGATATTATAGAGGATGGTTCTCAATGGTAAATCCTGAACATCCCTAATGGAAACCTTGCCACTATAATTTTTTGTACCTGTCACGCAGTGGTGTGCAACATAGTAATCCATGGGTTCTCCCCCACCTCTACTTCCTGAGAGTGATACTCAAGAGCCTCGGCAAGATAACCCTGTCAGAAAGTAAATTTCATCTATATCCAAGGTGAGTGTATGCACACCCACGTGAAAGGATTGTTCATTTACATCCCACATGTGGACTAGATACTCCAACAATCTTAGTTGGGCTCTCATGCCCTGAATTTTGAAGAATTTGAGTAAACCACACTCTCGAAGTGCCATGACAGTGCCCAAGTCATTCCCAAAAAGTAGTCTTCTTCTTCATGCTCATGTTCCCTCCACTCGAGCATTTTGAATGAGGAAAACCTGCCAAGTAACATAAAAAATTGATGAGATTCATAAAAAAACAATTCTTGAAAGTTTTCCTAACTCATTTTTTATTTTAAAAAATTGAGTTGCGGTCATCACAGGGATTTTATTTTACGTAGATCGATGTCGTAGCACCCTGGATATGTGTCCCTTGCAATGATTTGAGATCATTGCAGTTCATGATAATGTGAGCCTGCAATGATCTCAAAGCATAGTGACCTCCAAAAAATCGACCTTAACTCAAAATTAAACCATTAAAAATAAATTTTAAACCATGAAAGAGAAAGGCACAAGAGATTACCTTTTTGATGGAATCGGTTTTCGAAATGGTCCACCAGGCACTCTGGAATCGACGCTTGAAATTTGGAAGAAAATGAGGGTTTTGGGCACTATTTGGGTGAAATTGCAAAATGAAATGGTAGATGGGTTGTTTTGACCTATTTTATTACTTTTTACCATATTTTATTGCAAAATTAAATTATTTTTATATTTTACCTATGCCCTAAAGTCTAACCAACTTTGAAAAGTGTTTTCTATTACAGATTGAAATATCTAAGGACAAGATGTTTGATAAGGATCCTCCATTTTTTGTTGTTTTTGTGTGTTTTTCTTATGTGATGATTTTAGGGTTTTTTAGAAAAAACTCTGAGCACAGTCTTAATTCTTTCTCACGCTCGTGAAACCATGAGAATGCAATTGAGTAACCTTTAATCATTTTTTCGAACTTGCATTGGTAATATGAAAAATGAACCCTATGGAGTATACTTTAATCTATTTTCAAGCTCCCTAAACATGAAAAGATAGACGAGTGACCTTGTTATTTTCACACTCGTAAGAGTATTTGAAGAAAACTTCTGATGAGTGGTAGATTATTTCTTTTTCAGTCTCATCAGACTATCTTATGAACAAGGAAAGTATGGAGTTATCTTTAAGTGTTTTTTAGACTCTCTAAACATGAAAAACCCCCGAGTTTTCTTTCTTTGGACTCGTAAAACAAACATCGAAAAGCCCATATGGGATCGAACCACTCCTTCTTAGGGTTCGTTAAACATACTCCAAGGGACTCATCTGAAGGATGAGATTACATTAAAAGAATATGTTATCCCCCTCAAGATTGTGTAAAAATAAAGAGGTACTCGCCAGAAATGGTGGGGGGGAATTGGGACAGAAATGTGTATTTGTATCTGTGTTAGTGGCAATAAAGTTTCTCCTAAACATGACACTCCCCTTCATCACTGTATCCAGGTTGGGAAATCCATTTGTCTCTCGTTTGACCATCCACAAGTTCATATCTTGGGTCCTCCTTGAGTCAATGCTTCCAAGAAAATTTTCGTGTTGTTCATGTGTTCAAGAGAAGTCCAACCTAAACAAGCCTTCTATCGAGTCGACCATCTGCTGCCTTTAAAATTTCTACCATGTTGCCTTTCCCTGAGTCAGTTACGAATCACTTCATACTTTGATCAACTTCAAATCTGTTACAAATTTTGTGTCATTGATGGGGATACATTAAGGCCCGCCTATGATGAGTCTTTTCTTGTCGAATTCAACTCATTATCTGGGAACAAGACTTGGAAATCATTTAGTACCTTGGAACCCACATGCCTCAATGGCAGGTCTCCTCACTTTCAATAGTGGCTTCACATCATTGACCCATGATTGGATGATTCCATCGAGTGTTCGACTTAGACTCATTCATTCATGTTCATTGGATTGTACTAGATTACCTTGGGAGTGATTGACATCAATGGTGATTTCCATCGCACTTGTTAACGGTTTTTATTAATGATCGGTAATCAAGTGGTTTCTACCATGTTCGACTTCGACACCTATAATCACATGGCTAGATTCATACTTTGAACGATGAAAATGAAGACCATGGATATCACCATATCGATTTAGGTTGCGATGTAGTATTCATAAGTTTGTACTGACACATAGATCCACTATGTATGTCTCGTGAATATGTCTGAATTTGAATTCTTTAAACATAGATCTAAAGTGTATTTCTCGTGGCTATGTTGAATAATAATGACATGGATCCACAGTGTATGTTTAGTGGCCATGACTCACTTGAAACTTATTATTAGAGTCACTTTTAATCTGAGTATGGGAATGCCTACCTTAGAAGATGTTAAATTATTATGCAGATGCTTGATTTTTTGCAGGTTCCCGACCAATGCGGTCCTTGTTAAGAACCAAACATCAATATAGCATAGAAAAACTTCAGGAAAGGTACTCAACGCCTTGAAAAAGATATAATTTCAGATAATAAGCCTCTTCGAGGGGGCAACCTCCTTTTACCCCACTTAAATGTTCAAGTACAAGATGATTCAAAATGAAAATGTCTCCTTGGTATATATA
>JASDQU010103103.1:453323-463460 GCA_032191745.1 Picea mariana | reverse complement strand
CAACTGCTTTGCTTTAAATCTCCTTTGGCATGAGGAAAGGCTAAAGGGTTGGGACAATGGAATATATAAATGGGAAGAGTTTCTTTGCTATATTTTTTCCTCCTCCAAATGGTACCCATACCCCTTCTTTTATAGGCTAGAAGGAGCTAGGTTTTTGGATGAACCCTCGGCCATGCATGGCCGGGAGTTTCAGTTAACTCACCCATAGCTTTTTGTTCCGTCGGCAACTTTCCTTTTTTCGTTCTTTTGTACGTACACGCGGGTTGTTGTGAGTTAGCCAGTGTGTACACATGTGCAGTAATGGGTTAGGGCATGTGGGCCTTTTACAAGAGGATTTTCAAAGAGTTGTTCAGCAGAGATTTGGAAAAGAAGGGATATGAGTTGGCCTGATGCCAGGTAAGCATGTGTGGTGCAATTTAGGGTTATAACACCCACTAAATCATGAAAGCGAGTAAGATCCAAACCGTTCGGAGGCCACCTCACCATAGAATCTTCTCCTTCTAGAAGCATCGAGAAGACACTCATTTTTTCCATGTACAGGAATTCCCGCACCCTTGCTATAGTGTAGCCTACGGAAACCAGGAATTTCTTCACCCTGGATATAGTGTAGCCTGCGGAAACCAGGAATTCCCTCACCCTGGCTATAGTGCAGCCTGTGGAAACTAGGAATTTCCTCACCCTGGCTATAGTGCAGCCTACGGAAACCAGGAATTTCCTCACCCTGTGTATACAGAAGCTTGCAGAAATCCTCCTTAATAGGGTTTTTACAAAGGAAAATACAACTTCTTCTCTCATGGAAAGTTCTTCTCCCTTCTTTCTTCAGGAATCCAGGGCACTGGCCCCTTTGAAGGCAACAAATAGGTTTACATCATTAACAATCATAGGGATGACGAAAATAATCTGTAACAGAGATCCCCGCAAAGTATGAAGTTAGAACATAGTGATAGCTGATATACTTTGTCGAGTGTGTATAGGGAACAAGGAACACATCGGTCAGAAACCTGCCAACAAACAAGGAAATACTGTACAATAATATATCATCACTGAGGTAGGCATTCCCATACTTAGAATACAAATAACTCTAAGCATAAATGTCGACATGCGAAGATCCATGTCAAGTAATACAGGTCATGGCCACCAAACATACACTTTGGATCCATGCCATTGTGACTCAAATTTGAACATAGCCACCAAAAATAGACTATGGATCTATGTGTTAAACACTCAAATTTGAACATAGCCATGAGACATACAATGTGGATCTATGCAGCAGTACAAGTTGAATATACTCCAACACAACTTGAATCTGTGAGAAAAGATCTAGGGTCTTCATCTCCACCACTCTATAGTACGGATCTAACCATGCGAATACATGTGTTGAAGTCGAACATGGTATAAAACACTTGATTACCGGTCATTAGTCAATACTGTTAACAAGTGTGAGAGAAATCACCATTAATGTCAATGACTCGCAAAGTACTCTAGTACAATCCAACAAATGTAAATAAATGAGCTGAGGTCGAACACTCGGAAAAATCTCCCGATCAGGGGTCAATAATGAAAACCCACTATCAAGAGCAAGGAAACCTGCCATTGAGGCATGCAAGTTCCAATGTACCAATTAGTTTCTAAGTCTAATTCCTGGATAATGAGTTGAATTCGACAAGAAAAGACTCATCACAGGAGGGCCTTAATGTATCCCCCATCAATGACACGAAACGAGTAACAAGATTTGATGTAGATTAGAATAACAAGTAATTCAGGACTGACTAAGGGATGGCTGATGCAATAGAAGGCTTAAGGACTACATAAATGGCCAACGCAATAGAAGGATTTTCGGGTTGAACTTATTTTTTGAACATATTGATGACACAACAACTGTCTTGGAAAAACTGACTCAACAACAGGGATCACAGACCGATTTGTAATCTTATAAAGGAGTATGATCAAGAGACAAGCGTATTTTCCAACCTAGACACAAGGCAAGTGAAAGGGTGTCATGTTCAAAAGTGACTCTTCCATAGAATACAGGTTTAAACACATTTCTTTCCCAAAATTTCCCCCACCATTTCTGGCGAGTACCTCTTTATTTTTACATAAGCTTGAGGAGGATATAATATGCTTGTAATGTAAGCTCATCCTTCAGACGAGTCCCTCAGAGTATGTTTAATGAACCCTAGGAAGGAGTGGTTCAGTCTCATATGGGTCTTTCGATGCTTGTTTAATGAGTCCAAAGATAGAAAACTCGGGGGTTTTTCATGTTTAGAGAGTCTAAAAAACACTTAAAGAGAACTCTCTCAATTCATTTTTCGTAAAGTAGTCTAATGAGACCGAAAAAGAGATAAAATATCACTCAACATATGTGTTTTCTAATACTTTAATGAGCGTGAAAAGAACAAGATCGCTCAACAATCTTTTCATGTTTAGAGAGTCTGAAAAGAGCTTAAAGGGAACTCCAGGGGGTTCCTTTTTCGTATAACCTTTACGAGCCCAAAAAAGTGATACAATTTTACTCAGTTACATTCTCATTGATTTACGAGAACGAGAAAGAACAAAGACTAAGCTCGATAACTTATTCTCATGTATTTACAAGCATGGGAAAGAACAAAGACTAAGCTCGTGATTGTTTTCATTATTACGCAAGCTTTTAAACAAAACAAAACTATGCTTGGGATAGATTTTATTTTTACACAAGCTTAAAAACTAACCAAAACTATGCTTGGACCTGGTTTCATTTTTTTACACAAGCTTGAACCAGAGGAAACTATGCTTGAGGTAGGTGGTTTCATTTTTACACAAGCTTGAACCATAAAAACTATGCTTGCGACTTCCCAATGCATAATCCAAGGATGGTTGGTACTTAGCCCCCAGCTTAATAAGTCAATGGTTCAACTTCAGCATGAAGTACAGAGGCTGGAGGCATATTTCCCCCAAGCTTCGTCTCATCCAACATCATAGGCGGATGAAATGAAGCTTCAAATACTAGACTTGACTCAAATGGAGAGGGGGAAGTTGTTTCATTTTTTAATGACCTTGACATAGGAGAAGAACTATGCTCACAAATCTAGGTTCAATCCCTAGACCTTTGTTTCATTTTTTAATGAGTTGGACACAGAAACAAGAACTATGCTCATAAGCTCTATTTCATTTTTTAATGAGGTTTCCATAGAGACGCGAAAACTATCCTCACAACTGCTTTCATTTTTTAAGATGAAGGAAATCTTACGATTAATACCAAAGGTTATACCTGATAATTTTCTTGAACCCAACATTGCTTCGCTACCAACAATCTTGTTCAGTACCCCAACGAATTTTACAGACACTTCCCACACTTTGCAGTGCTTTCATCTCTCTAGAAGTTATTGACAAATTGGCATAAACTTTATGATCTTTAGGAGAATGGGGTGATGATGAAAATTTCAGACTTCGAACAACTTTATATTTTTCAATTTAAAATCTCATTTGACAACCTTCATCATGATCTGAACTTAGTTTTTTTATAAGAAAAAATTTTCTAGTGTAGAAAAGCATACTTGAGTTGTTTTCTTTAAAAACAGGGACATCGTAAAGAGTTTTAATGATGATCGTATCTTCTCGTGATTATAAAGTGAAACTAGGAAGACTATTTTGAACATAAATTTTCTTTTACTAGCTTGAGTTTTAACAATTTACAACACTGATGCCTTGAAATGACCTCAACTGTTGTTTTATGATGAGACTTTCGGTTTCCTTTCAAGAACTAAATGGTGACACAGACATAAATTTGTTTAGAAAACAAACCAAAAAAAAGCAAAATGAAAAGAACAAAAATCCAATAACAAAAAAGAAATTAAAAAAAAAACAAACATATGTACAAAGAGGTGGATATGGTACCATCATGTGAAGTATCTTTTGAGGGCTTGGCCATTCACTGGGAAAGTGTCTAGCTGTCCCTCTAAATTGTGCAAGCGGAAAGAGTTGGGACCTAGTTTTTAAAAAATCACAAACGATCCCAACCATGGATTCTGGAACTTGGTGTGTTCCCCTTTTCCCTCGTGGGGTTTATCCCATTTGAGAACAAAGTCTCCTAGCTTGAAGTTTCTATCCGAATAGGAGTTTGAATCAAACCATCTTTTTACGATCTATTGATGATGATCCAACTTCTTCTTTTCTTGTGCTCTCACTTCCTCTAGTTTTAATAAGGCGTTAATTCGACTTTCAAGGGCAGGTCACTCCTCCTCTTGAACTTTCTATGATAATTGTAGGGATGGAAGAAAAACATGTGGAGGGATAATCACTTCTCTTCCTTAGACAAGAAAGGAAGGGGAATTATCAACAGAGGTTTTTGGTGTCACTCTATCAACCCAGAGTCCATTAAATAGTGTGTTGTGCCAGTTCTTATGATTTTCAGAAACTGTCCACTTGATAATTTTGATTAAATTTTTGTTTGTTGATTCCATGGACCATTTCCTTGGGGGTAGTAGTTGGAAGAATATTTCAATTTAATCCCTTTTTATAAAGTGAACACATTCATATCCAGGGATGAGAAATAAGATGCATTATCAAAGACTAAACATTTGGGAATGCCAAATCTAGTAATGATATTTGAATTAGGGAAAGATACTACCTGATTCGTGTTTACCACTTTTAAAGGTGCAGCTTCGGACCATATGGTAAAATAATCCATTGTTGTAATGATATAGTTGTGCTGCTGTGAGGAAGAAGGGTTAATTAATCCTATTATGTCAAGACCCCACTGCTGAAAATGTGAATCTACAGTAAAAGGCTGCAAAGGGAATGTCGCCTTTTTTACTTGTCCAACAACCTTTTGGCAGATTATGCATTTACGACACAACGCATGAGTGTCTTTAAATAATGTGGGCCAATAGTACCCGACTCTCAACACTTTGTGAGAAGTGGTGTCTCCACCAAAGTGACCACCAACCTCACCTGCATGAAGTTCAGATAGTACTTTCCCTGCTTCATCCTTTTCCAAACAACGCATAAGAACACCGTCGAAATTCTTTCGAAACGATACATCATTTATTAACTGGAAAGATGCAGATTTCAGTCTTAGTGCTCTTATGTTTTTAGGATCAATATGGTGAGGAGAAGATCCATGTGTTAAATAAAATTTGATATCATCATACCAAGAATTAGCAGCAACTTGTGTACAACTGATTTTTTTTCCATTGTGTTGATTTACAGTTAGAGTGTTAATTTGACTTTCATGTTCTTTAACTGAATCAACGATTAGTTTACACAGGCCTTGACCTCTAACAATTTGTGCAAGGGTTATTTAGAGGTCATATTCTTGTAATGACGTCATCCAGTTTGCCCGTTTTTCACCCAATTCCTTTTGTACCAACAAGTTTTTCACAGTCGAGTATAGAACGATGACTTTAGTTCTGGATTTCAGCAGGTATGTCCGAAAGTGTTCCACTGCTTTAAAAACAATATATGCCTATTGATCCACAACTAGGTAATTTATCTGTTCCCCTTTGAAGGCTGATCTCATGAAGGCAATGGGTATTTCATTGCTTTCAACATTATTTTTTGTCAACACAACAACATAAGATCGATTAGATGCAAAAGTGTAAAGAGTGAAATCTTGGGAAAAATTGTGACTCATCAAGGAAGGAGCTTCTACTATTACTTTTCTAATAGAATCAAAAGATTGAATTTATTGGGGTCCCCAATGATACTGAACATCCTTTTTAATTAAATTCTGTAAAGGCCTTACCATTTCTGAGAAACTTGGGACAAATCTTATGATGAAGTTAATTTTTCCTAAAAAGGATTGCATGGATTTTTTGGAAGACGGAGGGGAGAGTTTAGAAATAGCTTGGGTTCTTTCCAGGTCAATAATCATTCTGTCTTAGTCTTCCTTGATCTACCGCAAAGACTGATTTTTTTGGGTTGAGAGATATGTCGTACTTGTGGCATCGTTCTTGGACATATCTAAGGTGAGACAAGTGATATTTCCTTTTTTTAGAAAAAATGGTAACGTCATCAAGATAGACCACTACTAATTGATTTACGAGACCACGAAAGGAAATGTACATTGCTCTTTGGAAAGTGGCCTCAACATTTATAAGCCAAAAAGGATTCTTCCTGTAGGCATAAGTCCCCCATGGGGTACAAAAAGTGGTCTTGAGTTGATCTGGGGGAGACATGAGGACCTGGTTATATCTCGAAAAACCATCTAACATAGATAGTATTTTTGAACCAGATACCTACTGAAGGATTTGTTCCATTGGAGGAATGGGATAGTTATCTTTATCAGACACTCGGTTCAAGTTACAAAAGTTGACACAGATTCGAATTTCACCGCTTTTCTTCCTTACAGGAACTAGATTAGACACCCATTGTGTGTGTCTCACTGGGAAAGTTATCTTTGCATTTAGTAATTTATTCAGTTCTTTCTTGACAGTGGGTTCTAATTTGGGGTGCATCTTTCTTAATTTTTGATGAAAAGGATGAGTTTGTGGTTTCATGGGGATGACATGTATTATATTAGGGTCAAATGTTTTCAAATCATCATATGTCCAGGAAAAAACGTCTTTGAATTCTTTAAACAATTTTATAAAGGCAGACCGTTCTTGCTCGAAGCATCCCGTTCCCAAATTAATATTCTGAGGATTTTCCTTAGTCCCTAAATTTACCATGTCATAAGTCAAAGAAGAAATGTTCGTTTTACAATTAACTGACCCTCTAAACTTATCATGCAAGTCATAAAAATTCTCTAGTCTTACAACGGATCTGGGGATAAATTTTACCATATCGGACATCGATTCAGAAGATCTAGGATCTGATATTACCGTGAAGTTGCAGAGGTTTTTATCATGAGTGCCTTTGTCGATGACTGCACCTTGGAAGGTGTCCTCCATATGAAATAAGTTGATGATATGTTGGTCATTGTCGAACACTCTCCAATTGGTGATGTTGTCTGGGATCGACGGCCTAAACAACAATTCGATCGAAAATGCATTAGGAGAAAGACCTTCTACGAGAAATAGTTTAGAAGTGACATTAGCCAATATATCAGCCTCTGAATTACTTAGTCTAGGAATGGAATTTATGTTAAATGCCGGAATTTTTTGCATTAAACTCCATACCTCAGTTTGGTAAATTTTCAGATGTGATGACAAGCAATGTATGGCGTTTCTTACCTTCCTGACCATGATTTCTAAATCACCAAATACAATTAAATTATGTATGTCTATATCCAGAGCTTTCCCAAGACCTTGTAAAAGTGCTTCGTATTTGGCGGTGTTATTAGTGCACTTGAACTCTAATTGACAGGCAATGAAAGTATTATTACCTGTGGGATCTATGAGTACACATCCTGCACCGGCTCCTTTTTTGGATTTGGATCCATCAAAGTACAACAATCAGATCTGAGCTTCATCAATAGTGTTTTGCACACTTGGAAAAGCTGATGACTGAGTATAGGTCATAATTTCTGATTGCTGCCTTGGATTAGTGATGGGGGAACTTTTGGTCATGAAGTTACCAAAAAATCTATTCATTATCTGCATTTCAAATGAATTAGTAGATGTGGTAAAAGGTTTGTTTGCATCATTTAGATCCGTCACGGTGTTCTTGAGATAACATTCATGATTTATCCTAATTTTATTGGACTGGCCATTTTTCGACAGCCACAAATGAGACCAACCTGTGGAAAAGTAACCATGTAGCTATTCAGACCAGTCCCTACTTAAAAAAAAACTATAGACTTCAGGGATGTCAACAACAATGATGTCAATAATTTGGTGAACCTTAGGATTAGAAGATAACCTAACCAAAACATTCTTAAGTTCATCGATTACCTTAACGTTCGTCTGATCAAACTGAATGATTTTGAGATTAGAAGGTCGAACTTCTATGTTGATTTTTTGAAAAATAAATAAAGGCATCACATTTGATGATGCACCGGAATATACCATGCAATTATGTACATTCCTATTAAAAATTTCAAAAGTTAATAAGAAAGGCGAGACATTTTTATGAGCGTTAACAACAGAATTCTGCTGATTTTTTGTCACTGTCCTTGAAACAGTGTTATCTACATTTGATACAGTTTTTCATCTAAATCTCTTTTATCTGGAGGTTCAGATATTGTTTTAGTTGGGACCTTTTTGGTTGTTTTAGAACCAAATTATGTAGTTTTCTTGCTGCTAGGATTGTTGTTCTTACTGTTTTCTTCTATACTTTGAATCATTTTCTACAAAATAAGGGGAAATTTCAACAACTCGAAAACATAAATATTAGCCCTTAGTTTTTTCAGATCTTCAATTAAATCGTATTCTAAAACAAGGGCTGCTAAACTTTGTTTAATTTCATCTTTCTTCAACTGATTTGGAAAAAAATTATTACTTAATTCAGAAAAAGGTTTGTTCTGTGTTTTTCTTCTTCTGTTGTAGGGGTGGACAATTTCAAAATTTTCTTGGAAAATACTGTTAGAGAAGTGACCGAAGATATTGGGAGATGAATCTTCTTCTTCTGGTACTTCTTCCTCATCTACGTCTTTAGAACTTTTAGGAGGGGCAGAAGCAGGATTATCATGTGCTTCTAGAATAGTTTGCAAAGCGTACTGCAAGCTTTCGAAATTGAGACCTTCAGTGGTCGGATTTGGCCGATTGGAAGGAAAAGGTTTTATGAAAGGAGGTTTAAAAATTACTTTGCTTGAGGATGCCTCCTCGGCTGATCTCTTCAAGTCCATGACTTGGTTTGATAGTTTTTGGAAATCTTTCTGCAAGCTTTCTAAGTCTAAAGTTTCAGGTTGACTTTTGGCTTGGGGAGGCCTAGTAAGGGTTTCTATTTTCTTTTTAGAGGATGAAGTTGTTTATGCTTCACTATTGAGATTATATTTTAATCTTAATATATCCTTTTCGATTTGGCTTGCCTCCTCAAAGGCTTCTAGCAGTGTGTTCTTCTTAGACCTTTTGACCAAAATTGTTATGTTGTTGTGTAAATCTTTGGTGTAATATGCAACAATTAGACTTTTAACGAGCATTGAATCTGTGGGGATTCGATTCTTTAACGTAAGAAATATTTGGTTAAAATCTTTTACTTTCTCCTTAGGGTTCATTTTTAGGCTGGAGAGCTCCATAACCAAGACTTTAGGAGATTTATCATCTCCAAATTTCTCTAAGAAACAAGTTTCAAACTTGTCCCAAGAGACAATGGTTTGGGGTTGTTGGGCGAAATACCACGTGGAGGCATTGCCCTCAAATGTATAAGGAAATATTCTGCATACTATGTATTCATGCTCTACACTTCGGAGTCTAATGGCCAACATAAACTTCTTTATGTGATGTTCAACAGATTGTTTAGAATCTGGATCAAATTTAGGAAACCATTTCTCCGGGTGTTTTGGTAATGGGTGTTGAGGTCCAAGTACAACCATGACATCTTGATCGAGCCAAGGTCTGGCGAGATTGTTTTGGTTTTCCATGGGTGTTGGTGGTGTCGAAGGCTGAGATGATTCAGACGAAGAACTGCCTTCGTTAGATGACTCTTCTCCTGAAGAGGATGGAGATGAACTAGGAGGAGAAGGTGGGATACCAAACTCTCCGGCTCCAAGAATAGGTGTTTCAGTAGGATTGGTGGTATTTTCTCCTAGGGGATTTGAGAGTAGACCAGTTCCTTCAAGTTGTTCTTGGATATCCAAGAAATCTAAGGGTTGATTAAGAGGCCTACCAGGTTTTCTGATACATTCCAAGGAACTATGTGTCCTTATAAGTGACTGACAAACAATATCTTTTACGTCGGCCCCTTGAGGAGATTTTGTCACTGGTTCAACAGGAAACTCGGGATTATCGTTTGAGGTAGTTGTTGTCTCAAGTGTAATGTTGTTGTCCGAGCGACTACACGTTAGGACAGGGGAGAGAGTGTGTGGGGGAGGAGTCTTGCGACTTCCACGTGCCATCAATTGAATTCAGACCCTCCTTCTAGCGCCATTTGTTGACGGGCAAATTTGACAGGCCGTCAACTGGAAGAATAGGTCTGGTCCTAGGTTTTCTAAATAACCCAAGCCGTTTGGTGTAACCTGTTATGAGGGGTTTAATGGCTCTATTAGCCAATCTAAGGTCCTAAAATAAAGAAAAGAAATAAACTAACTAATGTTGATACTATAATATATATATATATATA
>JASDQU010103103.1:415763-453246 GCA_032191745.1 Picea mariana | reverse complement strand
TATAAATGTATATAAGCAGGGAAAGAAAATATAAAAATATCACTTATGAACAAAATTTACAGGCTGCAAGTTTTAATGGAAACTTGCAAAATCAATGTAAAGATAAAAGCAGATAAAGAAAGCACATTTTTGTATTTTGTTTTTTCTAATTATAAATCTAATAAAACCTAAGTTATGGAACAAAGATGTACAGATGGTCAAATCCAATCTAAAACTTTCTTGTTTCATTAAAACAAAAAATGACAGAAATTAGAAGCAAGTGAAGCTAACCTGTTATTAGTTTGTTAAATGTGTCTGTGCCTCTGTACGAACAAAAAAGAATCTAGCTGCCCCTCCTGTGAAAGAAATCTGCAGTAGGCTTATACTCAAATTTTCCTGAATAAATTCAAGGAATGTATTGGCAACCGGGATTTAAGAACAGAATAGTGAACACATATAATCTAGTGATCTTATCATTACGAATGATTACAGTCAGAGAAATATTTTATGTAAAACATTCATTATTATCTATCAATTAAACATCAAAGAAAAATCTTGATATTAAAATTGATATGATGATCATAGTCATAACATATGGAACAATAAAGCATGAACGACATTTATAGCGTGAATATCATAAAACATAACATGTCATTGATACTAAATCTATACAACACATTAATATCCCAAGATAAGAGAACCAAAACATCAATGAAACAGCATACAAAGCAGTCTAAAGCCAAAATGCTATAAGTTGTTCCACTAAGTTCTGAGAATCATTTGTCCATCATTAGTTCCAGGCCAAGATGCCTTCACTTACAAAAAGAAGAGTATTTAAAGTGTTTTGAAATCCTATTTTCCTATCTCCTAGGATAGGATATGATCTCATAAGATCAAAATATTACAAAAATAGAGGGCTAATAGCCACCCATAACTAAGTTGATTTTTCTCAAAAATTAATAAGAGTTTTTACAAGGAAAACAAAAAAAGAAATACTAATCATTTGAATGCAAAATCGAACATGTTTCTCCCATATGATCAGTATCAAGATCTACTATATCATGAAAATGAAACAGGAATAAGTTAGACAATTTCTAATAACTAATTTCTAAAATTTATTATTTAAAATGACTTGGATACAGAATCGAAAGATTCTGTAGCCAAGTCTTATCTTAGCAAAAAAAATCTAATTTCAAACCGATTTGATTCAAAAGACAATATGAATGTAATAAGAGGGAAAACCGTTTTACCATTTCAACCAATGACTAAAATTGGATCAGAGTAGCTCATAATTGATTATGGCATGAACACTGTCTGCATTTTTTATCACTATGTTACCTGTCCTCTTAAGGCATTTAGCTTGTCTTTCTGTGTTTTCTCTGAGGTCGAGATTTTATTTTCTCAGTAATTCACTTTGAGCTATGAGTGTTTTAATGCGAACCTGAAGGATGGGAATATCAGTATAATATCGTTCAATCTAATGCAGACAAACGTCACATTGTACTAAAGGATCGACCTGTTGGTGGAGTGCATAGTCAAGTTTGGCTGCATCGGCCTTACGTGTCATTTTCCCTTGACCAAACCTAATACCAATGAACCCACCCTTACCCTCGAGACACGGTGGAATATTAGTAACAAAGTCATACAGTTGAGCAGGATCAGATCTTTCACAATCTGGGTCTTCTAAAACTAGGAAATCTTCAATATCGGGATCCGAGACCTCATTGACCTCGATCGGGTCGATCGAGCTCAAATGAGGTTTAGTTCGATTCCTCAATTTTCTCTAAATAAGGTGACCAACTCTTTTATTCTGAAACCCTAGAGCCATGTGTTTTTGTTTTGTTTGATTGCAATATTTTTTTGGTATCGGGTTTCACAGTGGCGTTATGGTCAACATCTAATTCATGCATAGGGGGTTCATTCAACTCGAAACCAACAACCTATTTCTCATGTGAAGACTGACTGGGCATTGCCTTGTCGCAAGGGTTTCTATTTAGAGAGTCTGGATCGTTATTTGGAATGTCAAACTATTTTCTTATCAGTGGTTCATCTGAAATAGGGTTTTTTATAGGAATGCTTGGAGTAAAACCATTCCTTGTTAAAAATCCATCCCAACATCACCCACGGTTGTCAAATGGTGAATCAACATAATTTTAATCAAGCTGTGGTGAAAAATACTGGAATCGAGGCTCTCTCTCTTATACCTTTTAGAAATTTTGTACAGGCTTCTCAACAGATAGAAGGGCACATTTAATTGAAAACCTATGAAATGCATAAGCAGTCGTATATGATAGACAAAAAATAAACCATAACGACCTTCACAGGTCAAAAATTGTTCGAGGATCAACAGGAGACCATGCCACCTAGATTTAACCAAAGAAATAGGGATACCTTTTTCGCAGCAATTGATTTTCCTAGAGATCATGAAGAGGCTCCATGGAACTTCTTCAATATTTGAGTTTTTGAACCATTTCTCACCGGTGGATGGAAGCCCTATGGCTTCACTCACAAACTCCTCAGTTACCTCTAACTGGATATCTCCAATTTCTGCCCTACACCCATTGAAAGTCTGTGCAAATTCCTTAGCCGCACGAAGGTTACAACCTTCGAACATTTTGATGAATGCATCCCATCCCTGACCTTTTAAATCTTTGATTGCATCATTGTGATAGAGCAGTGCCTGGAAGCCATTCGGATCCAATTGAACAACAAGAGCCATTACAAATATGACTGGACTGTGACAAGGGTGACTCAAAACAGTTTTGGGTTTGTATGGTAGGAGCAAAAGAAACAAATCCGAATGGATAAAATGGAAACAAATAAAATGAAGCCTCTGTGCAATCATAGTATGAACATTGAGGGTTCAGTCTTGATGCTTGACCATTCCTGGTAATGAAAACCTTGCGTACAGAGCATGAAAACCTATAACCCGTAATGAAAGGCTTAATAATTCATTGTGCCAGCAAGATGGATTAAGTACAGGGTACAAAAGTTGCACATTAATTTCCATGACTAGCACGACCATAGATATTGCAACGGGTTCAAATATATCAAAACAAAATTCTCATACTTCAAATGTAAAACCATATAAGCATATAGAAATTATATCAATACCCAAAACATTCCAAAGATAAGTCATTCAAGTGTTGGATTTAAATTGGACATAGGCATGATGACCTTTAAAAGAATGCCTTGCATAGGAAAAATAATATGAATCTAAGTTTTCATGTTTGATTCATGCTTTCAGTCATGAATCAAACATGAAGACAAAACGAAAATGAAAACTTTAAAGAATTAATGAACATCTTTCATAATCCAGTAATCATCTCAAAATGATAATATTTACAAGATGAGGTGAAGGCAACTACAGAAAGTATAGTTTGTTACTCAAATAACGAAATTGTGTAGGGTTGCCAACATGGGCCCATCATATTTCTATGATTGAGGACTACCCTTATGTAGGGATCAGTTTCCTAAGGGATCCTGATATGCCTATGCCCCCTAGAGAGGAGCGCGAAGAGATAGGTAAACACATTTTGAAGTTATTTTTTTTTTTTAAATGTTATCCTTTTTATGGTAATGTCAAAGTACTAACTCAATGATATGTCATATGTAGATGTGGGACCAATGCGACTGACTGACTTCACCTGGACCAATCGTCATCCTCAAGTAGATGTCAGACCAGTAGCAGCAAGAGGACCAATAGCCATAGGAGGACTACTAGCCAGAGAGGCTGAGAGAGTACTACGACGATTAGAGAGGAACCTAGCATCTCTCATTCGTGCAGTGTCAATGGAAGAGATAGAGGACCTTCCACGACCATGCAACCACATGTTGTAGGGTTACCAAGGACTTGGGTTCAACTATTACGACATCTTGCGAACAATATAGTTCATTATACTAGGGCCAATAGGCCTAGTCCATAGTTAGTACTAGACCACATATGTGCCGAAAGAACCTTTTGTAATCTATTGTGTAGTGAGGGCTTCATACCAACGATTTATACCAGCTCTATTTGAGGATATATGGCCCACTTTTGTAATTATGAGATTATTTTTGGACACATTATTAGATATATAGATATTTTTGCCTTATGGATAAACATTTTGTACAAATGTATTTACATGTGTGTGTATGTGTGTGTTTTTACTTTTATGTGTGAGCAATATGCCAATCTAATACTTGATTATCCAATGTATCATTCAATATATTACATCTCCTAGAAACATGAATATAAGTAATATAATCTAAATATAATTCTAAGAGATGTACCCTTAGGAATTGTCGGTGAAGGGTGGGATCGTAGACACGATATAATCCATTTAACTGAGACATGACTAGTTGAGCATCTAGATAAACTTGAAGGTGAAAAATACCATGTGACAAGGCATCATGTAGTAATTCTATTACAACACTGTATTCGACAACATTATTGGTTGCTTCACCCAGATAAATACTTCGAGAAGACAACAAATGACCGAAAGGTGTAAATATCACCCAAGCTGCAAAATCAAGCCTTCGAGTGTGTCGGCTAGAACCATTTGTGAACCCAACATAGACCTCAGATTCACTTGACATCTACCACAGTGAAAAGAAACACAATAAAATACACATCAAAAAAAAAAGACAAGACTATATGAATAAAGATATACATTATATACAAGAATTCATGCTCAGGTGACTGACCTAAGCGTAATACTTCTTAAGGTAGAGCCCATTTCTAGGCTTCGATAAAGAGTTACCATTGAAATAAACTAGTTGATAGGCACCCTTTTATAAAATATTCTTAACAATGAACGGTCTGAACCACATGGGTTTGAACTTGCCTGCCCCCAAGGGATATGTATCTTGTTCATAGACTAGGACAAAATCATCTTCAGAGAAAATCCAAGGGTGGACGGACCGATCATACTGACACTTAACACATTGTTTGTGAGCCTCGTTGGCCAAGGCTATATCTCAATGCTTCTCATCAAGCTGCTTGAGATATAAAAGATTCTCTTCAAGTGGTGTAGTGTCGGGAAATTGTTCCACTGACAACTTAAGAGAAGGGATTTGGCATTCTATGGGAAAGACTGCCTCTAACCCGTAAACAAGTTGGAAAGGAGAGAAATAGGTAGCAGTATTTACTGAGGTTCAATAAGCCCAAAGTGTTGAGTACAACATCAAATGTCGATTTGAATTGGCCGAATTGCTCATTCGCTGAAGAATAGTCTTGAGAGACTTATTAAAAACATCTGCTTGACCATTCTTTTGTGGGTAGTAAGGTGACAAATGTTCCTACTTAAACCCTAGTTTTGATGTTAACACATGCATCATATTGTTTTGGAAGTAACTGCCATGATCTGTGACAATCTCCTTCAGAATACCAAACCTAGCTACAATCTGGTTAAAAATGAAAAGTGCAGTCGTTTCCCCATCATTTTTGAATGTCGACATAGCTTCGACCTACTTAGTAAAGTAGTCTACTACTACAATGATATAGTGATGCCCCCTAGCTTAAAATGGGTGGCATGTAGTGAAATCAATCTCCCACTTGGTGAAGGGACCAAAAATAGTAACTGGGAACATGGGAGCTGGGTGTGCTCGCATCTTCCGAGAGAAGATATGGCATGGGTAACACTTCTTGACCACCTCTACACAATATTTGATAAATGAGGGCCAAAAGTATCTAGCATGAAGAATATTTTGGGTTGTTTCCAACCCAGACAGGTGACCACCGCATGCTCTCGTTTGATAATCATTTAACACAAGTACTACCTCTTTGTGAGTGAGACATTGACAGAGAATGAAATCCAATCCTTGATGATATAAAGTATTATCAAGGATAAGATAGTTCCGTGCTTGATGGCATATTTGATGATGCTCATCGCAAGAAGCAAAAGATGGGCACTTCAAAGTATGAAGATACACAAGTATATATCCATACCAAGGGTCTGAAGATGCAGTAAGGAAAAGATCCCCATTAATCAGTGACTCTTCATGAAAATTATTACCACTCTCAACTAGAAGTTCTAATATTAGTTCAACAAAGACCAAAGACTTTTTAGATTTTTTCGAAAAAAAATCCAAGTCAAATTCTTGCAGGATGACTATCCATCGACTGATTTTCCCATTGATGACCCATCATGTTAACACATATTGAAAAGGGTCTTGCGAAGTAAGATGTAATGACATAATTTTTGGACAGCATGAAAAACTTCCAAAGCAAGTTTCTCAACATGTGTGTAGTTGAGTTCCGGTCCTACCAAGCCTTGGATAAGATAGTAGATAACATGCTCTTCAAGCGCATTATACTCTTGGACCAAGACCATGCCAATAGTAGACTCCACGGTAGCCAAATAAAACAAGAAATACTTGCCATAATCCGGAAAACTAAGCAGAGGGGCAGATGTCAGAGCACATTTCAATGCTTTGAAAAAACATTCAGCTGCTTCATCCCAAAAAAATGGGACCCATTTTTTCAAGAGACACATGAACCCTTTATTAATGTCGACATAGCTGGCAACAAAATGCCGAAGAAATTTGGCTTTCCTCTATATAATTTGAAGCTGGGGGATTCTGCACGGGGGAGGCAATTGAACTATTGCCTCAACCTTCATAAGATCGACCATGATCCCTTTAGTTGACACGATAAAACCTAACAAGCATCCCGATGTCATGCAAAAACTACACTTATTTTGATTCAAACAAATATGATAGTAGCGACACCTCTCAAAGATAAGTCGTAAATGGGTGGGATGATCGGATCTCTTACGAGAACGTGATGCCAAATCATAAAGATACGCCTCGACTATGTGTTTGAGCTCGTGGAAGGAAGACAACATGGCCCACTGAAAAGTGGCTCCAACATTCTTACGACCAAAAGACATTTTTATGTACCCGAATGTACCCCAAGGACAAAAAAATGTTGTTTTATGTTGGTCCTCGAGCTTGATATGAATCTGGTTGTACCCATAAAAACCATCCATAAAATAAAATAACTCACAACCCACACATTCATCGACAATGTGGTCAATGAATGGGGTTGGAAAATTATCTTTCAGGCAAGCTTTGTTCAGGTCACAAAATTCCATACATACGTAGATCGTACCTTATTTTTGTTTACAGGAATATGGTTCGACAACCATTTTGTCAATTTCACATGATAGATGAAACCAACCTTGATGAGTTTCTCTACCTCAACCTTTATCGTCGCTACCTTGTGATGACTGATTGGGAGAAGCTTCTGTCAAACATGCTTAACATTGGGGTAAGTTGTGATCTCATGTTAAACAATACGTAGGTCAATTCCTGGCATCTCCTCATAAGACCAGGGAAAGACATCAAAAAAATATTTAAATAATTCAATGTAGATCTGAATCTCTTTAGGGGGAAAATCTGCTCCGATGAATATGTTTTCCACGACCCCAAGTGTTTTAGAGATGTCAATAGGAATTATTTAATATATACTTTCCATGTTTCCCTCGACATAGATTCTATACGTGGCGAGAGGGTTAACAAGACAAGGGAAATCTCTATTCATGGTCGTAATGAACTCTCCTTCCTCTATTCTCTTCAGCTTAGGTAGGAAATAAGATATGTGGTGAAGATCGTCCCAAGCTCTATTTGTCCCAGTCATTACTTCAAAAATTTCCTCGTTAGAGGGACAAACTAAGTCCAAAGGATCATAAGTGGCGAGAGAGTCTTGAGCCCAAATAGGCTTGAGAACAGAATCTAGCTCCTGTGAGGAAGCCAAATCAGGGTTGGTCGAGGCTTGCTAGACAATAATGTATGCAACCTCAACAATGGATAAGGGCATAGCCATTCCAGGGTTCCCTACCCCTTCCATCAAATCTGATGGGGAATATAAAGTCCACGGGTCTTTAAAGTAACCCGTTCTAAAATACACGACTTGAAAGATCGTAGCCTTCAGCTGGTCGGGGAAAACCGAAATAAACTTGACATCATTAATAGGTGGAGGATAATCAAAAGTGCCCATTAAAGATGGAAACAATCCAATACCTAAGTTGATGGTACATGGATGAAGGTTGCCAATCATTGGGATCGTGGATGACCCCGATGAAGGGTCAATACAAGAGAAGGATAATTGATCAACGTTTATGATCTGGCCTTCATGAGGAAAAAATAAGACCTAAAAAATGGTGGATACAACCTATTTCATAGAGTAGGTCCAACTCTGCCCTAAAAAAATATTGTATTCAAGATGCGCATCGATTAATTCTACTTTGATGCACATAAATGTTCCCTCCAACTTCATGGGGAAGGAGGTAGTTATGCCATGCGGACTAAAATATCGATTGTCAAATGCAGCTAGCAACATGGGCGACGGAAACAACTCAGGTTGGCCAATGGTCTTCCAACATGCCAATGACATCACACAATTCGATTCACCCTCTTCAACCATCGTACGAAAAATATTCTATGTCAAAGACTTTGTGGCATACACCACTACTATCTGAAAAGAGACGTGGTGAGGAAGATGATGTTTATAATCTATAGGGTAAAAAATAGTCATTCCTGAGTTAGTAGTATTGGATGCTCCCAAGGAAGACAACAATGCTTTCCTCTATGAGGGGAAACTCTGGAGGACTTCTAGAGTAGACATTGCACAAGGATTTTGTGCCAGATCTTCCATGATGTAGTAATTATAAGAAACCCTTGCATTCAGGTTGTGAGAATCCTTTTTAAATGCACGCTTAGGGATTCGAGTCATAGTTTCTCCCACAGTCTTCTCAATTTTAAGAGGAGGCAGTGGGTTGGAGGATTTTTTTCCCTTCTCAATAGATTCTGGCATTCTTTGATTATGATCCTTGGTCTGTAGATGAGCTTCATATTTCATCATATAAACATTTGTGACTTCGTTGTTAGCATTAGGTGCGGGGGCTCCCTGATTTCCCCCAGGCGGGTTTGTGGATGAGTAATATTGAGCCAATTTTTTCCCTTGTGGAAAAGAGTTGGTTAACATGACAAGTTGTTGTGTCAATATATTTTGTGCTTCCTCAAGCCGAGGGCATTGATGAGTCAAGTGGTCGTCCATGAAAATCTTACACAAAAACTTCACCTTCCTCTTTTCTTTTTTTCCCTCACCAACATTATTCATGTCCTTCTTATCCTCCTTACCCTTCTTGTTTTTATATTTCCTCTTTCCCTTGATTTGTTGGTTACCCTTGGGATTCGTTGATTGCACACTGTGTACATCCAATGTTTGGGTTACAAGGGTAGCCAAACTAGGAGTTTGGCTAGCCACAATTTGTTGAATCGATAGTTGTTGTAACTGATTAGTCAACTGATATCTGGGCTTGCTTTGTGCTGAGCCTACTATGTCATCGATGTGAGGCCCAAAATTCTATTTGGTCTTGCTGAAATTCAATTGTGGTGCTTTAGGCAGGATCTCACATAGCATACCATATTGAGAGTAAATTAACTCCAGTTATTGGGCTCTCATGATAGCCTCTTCTTCGACAAAAGCCTCGAACATCGCAACGTCTTTGGATACACAAGGCACTAAGGAATTTAGGAACCACTCAAGAAAAAATGTGGGAGGGAACTTAACTTTGATCAAACTCTTTCATTGTCACCATTCTCAAATTTGATCTGAGATAGGGACGGATTTTGTTTGTTCAAAGTGGGCCAGCAACTCCGTGTCGGCATCATATCTTACCGGTAACTGGAAATGGTTTAAGAAGACCATATCCAGGTCGTTAAAGTAATCATACTTCGATCTATCAATATTGATATACCATTTCGTTACATCCCCTATAAGAGTGTGTTGAAACAAATGCAACTGAACAAAATTGTCCTTTAACGAATTGGATGAGCACCATAAATAAAATGTCGTAACATTGTCACCAGGATCCTCGCTAGGCTTTCCTTCGAACTTAGGGGTGACCGAGGGAAACTTACTCGGCATTGGAGGTCAATGAGGATCATGACATATCGGCTCATTCAATAGTATCGACAAGTACAAAAAATCTAGAGTTTCCAGGAAAGGTAGTCTAGGTTGGGGTTGCCCCCGATCGACATCCCTTGCGAAGGAAATGACCCCTGCCAGGGATTTCCAAGACCTTGTGAGGAGTAAACCCTAGTCATTGCTCCCTGCAAAGGAATGAAACCTTTCATAGGTTTTGGTTGACCAAAAACAGGGTTTCCCCCTGCCGAGAAAGTATACAATGAGAAAGTGTTATTTCCAAACTTACCGAACAACGAAAAAGGCATATACCCTACCAAAGTCATGTAGGACTAAGGTCCATAACTCCCCCCATTGAACAAACTAAAGTTGGCGTTAGGACCGATCGAATACTAAAAATAACCTCTGAGAGAAGGGGATGGATTAGGGATATGACCCCCACTGTAAGGGATAACGTTCAACAAGGTTGTGGTGCTCGTGACAGATCCTTGTAAGGGAGAATTGCAACTCTCTTCCCCCCGACTAATAGTCTGTAGAGTAGAGCAGGTTATGATCGAAATAGATTCAAAACCCGACATCCCATGTGAAAAGGGAGTGCCAGACATGTTCTCAATAGAGGGAATAGTGGTTAGAGTCATTGAAAGGATTGTGCCATTGCCCAAAGTAGTGTGTGTCTGGACAACCATAGTCCTGATGGGTGGAGATGGGGGAGGAGGCACGTCACTTCCTCCTATGGCAGCTGAGATGGGAGTATGAGGACTCCCAACGAAAGTACCACTAGTTTCTTCCATCGCCACTCATCTAATAAACTGACGTTTAGGTGAAGTCACCTCAAGCGGGTCTATCTGAATAAGAAGTGGTGTCGATAAGTCAGTGATCAAAGGGTTTGCAGGCCTAAATCCTTTAGCTTCAAGGTAAAAAACAATGGACTCTTCCGGTGTAGGAAAGTATTCTCTAGGAGTTGGCTCAGTTACAATTTCCTATGGCCCGGTCACTTCAAATGAACCCTCTTGATCTATCATGTGCCTCAATGGTGGCAGAGGTGGATCAAAAGTAACCGATGTCAGGCCCTGAAGCCTATGTGAATGGAAAAGATTTTGATCTTTCACCTTGTGAAATGATCAACCGACACTCTAAGGTTGAGATAGCATGAAACACATAACACACACTAAAAAGTTCCTAATGGAAAATCAAGCAAACAACTGATTGGCAAGAAGAACAATTACGTCAATCAACACTAGAGAAACTTACCGGTGCAAGTGTAATGCGAACACGGAAACACCCTCCGGGTATACTTTGCAAAGCATGATCCAACGTCTACCCTAGGTACCAAAATATACCCCCGCAGTCACCTGTGTAAGTCCCTAAAAGCAAGCAATTAGGTTGTCAGTTCGCAGTCAGCCACCAGGCGGGTACAGTCGACAGTCGAGCTGATAATCATGAGAAGGATAAAAAAATCTGAAGCCTTTCAAGGGTACTGAAGGAAAATGGTCAACAACTAAGGATCTCAAATGGATTCAATCTCCACGAGGCTCCGTAGTCAAATGAAATCAACGTAATTTCCAAGAACGACCCTCAATATATGATCCCCACCATGCTCGATTCAGATTTGGAGGGGTTGTCTCCTCTACCTTTCCTCAGATGACCTCGTGTTTATCCCCTGTGTTAGAGGGGGGTCCTAGCCGACTCTTACGAAAATGGACTCTGACACTCCCTATCACAAACGCTTATGTTTGTTTAAGTGGCCTTCAAGTGTTTCCTCTCCAAACCTATTTCAAGGCCCTAAAGCTTAGACTACTTGGTGAACCCTACAAACAAAAGTCTAGTTGATTTTAAGTGTTAATCATTGATTTTAATTGGATTGATTTACTAAAAAGGGTATGGATGTGCAACATATGGTGTTTACAAGAGACGACATAGAAGAAATCAAAACTTTAGAGCATTTGTGCAAAATAAAACTAGGTTCCACTATTGAAAAATGGATTTTAAATCTTTGTAAATGCAAACTTTTCGAAATAAAGTAGTCCAAGATCCAAAAATGCAAAAATTTTCCTAGAATGCACTTTTCATTTTACAATATAGGTGCAAACTACTAAACTTTCAAGGAAATATCAAAGAAGGAACTTTGGAAATGAAACTCTTCTCTTTTGTAATACACAACCTATGCTACAACTACCAAACAAAATGCATAACTAAATGCAACAATGTTTGGATTTTTTTAAATGCTTAGAAAAGAAAATCACAAGTAAATGATACTTTTCGCTTTTTAAAGCACAAACAAGGTAAAGAGAAAATAAACCCAAAACTAACATAGATCCTAAACCACTTCTTGAATGCAAGGATTCACTGGAATCCATAGGAGGATCAAACGCTTATAAGTTCACCCTTAACCTTCAAAGCAAAGAAAATAAAATAAAGAAACAACAGGGGTTCATTACAAAGTGAAATATAAACTGAGAATTTAACCCAACCAAACACAATTAACAGAGACCCTGAAGAGTTCAAAAAGTCCTGAGAAGCACAAAACTTCTTTCCAGGAAAGAAAAAGTATTTTTTTTTTAACTTCCAAAACATAGAGATGTTTGTTGAGCACCAACAACCTGTGTATGTACATGGGTTGTATACTATGCAGAACACATATGTACGCATTCTATACAGAGGACATGGCACGTAAACTTCTGCAAAGTTTCAAAAAGAAAAATGTTTGGATATCTAGCTATGGAGGGAAGGTTGGTAGGCACCTGGAAGGTGACCAAAGACCCTAACCAACTCAGTAATCTTAGAAAACTAAAAAAGAAACTGAAAAAACAAAATCAAACCAAAATCAAGTCCCACTAAGACCTAGAGAGATTCCCTAGTGGAGTCGCCAATTTTACTACGGGGAAAATCCCCTATACTGGATCTAAGGTAAAGGCAAAGAACTAACTCCCTTAAAACACTGTTCTACCCTTAAGATACCCCAAAACCATCTAAACAAAGTGATGGAAGAGAAAATAAAGAGATTTAATGAGTGCACCTTTAGTCCTTGTAGTTGGTGTAGACCTCTTTCGCTTGTTGTTGCTTCCTAAATCACAGATCTCCTTCCAAAGCTGACCTGCAAAATATTAGGAATACAATGCAAAAAAATATGCAACCTCTACTAATCACTTTAAAAGTTTAGACATAGATATGAATGTGAAAATTAACAAAATCATGTAAGCATAGGGTTTTGGGACAAGGATGAGCTCTTTTATTCAATTGCAAGATAAAAAGGATTACAACCTTTGTTGGCAATCGCTCCCCGAACCAAGTCTGGGCTCCTCTATCATGGCTCCAAGTGCATCAATCCCACATTATCTTCTCACAACCAACATATCACCAAGAGAAGGAGGAAGGGTTGCTTAAGGAGAAAGGGTGGAGGGGAAGGCTGGGGCTAAAACTCAGAATATGATGCAAATCTTGGGCTAAGAAAGGGAAGGGATTTTGGCAGAGTTTTATTATTCTCTTTCTTATGTTCATAAATGACTCCTCAAGACCTCTTTTTATATGATAAAAATATGGTTATTCAGTTTGGGGATGGGATACAAGGGGTAAAATGGTTAGGAAACCATCCATAGCCTATAAACTCCACTGCATTTCGCACAATTTTATATTTTTTGCAACTTTTGGAGATAAACATGGGCTAACTATCATGTAGAATGCATGTGTACGCGGGCTAACTAGCATGCAACATGCATGTGTACGTGGGCTATTAGTCTAGCAGGGTGCGTACACTATCCAAAAAATGTTTTTTTTTTAAAAGGAAGTCTCAACAATATTTTGGTAAAGTATGCAAATGGAAGGGCCAATGTCTTATATGCATTGATAAGGCATTTTGGAATATAACAATGCTTTAGCTCAAGAAGATTCATATAGGGCCTAAGGATTTTTTTTTCCATCCTCGAGCATGATTAATTCCCTAAGTTGTAACCATCATGCACACAACCTCTTAATGACACCCATATCCCACTTGGAGGAAACATACACCTTAAAGAGGATCCATGTGGTATCTCAATATCTTATTCATCATGCTTGGGCCTAAAAAAAATTATTTCTAGTAAAAGGCTGACGTTTTTCACCCCCCACCATGGCACAAGCCTTGATACTCATTCTTGCAGTGCAAAAGCTATGAATGGAACTCATATTCGTAATGGGAGACCAATAATTTCCTATAAAAGTTCTTTGTGGTGATTTAAGGATTCCTTCACAATTCTTGATCCAAAGAAGATTCAAATAGGGCATAGGGATCCTTTTCCCCTTTCATGGCCATTATTAAGGCCCCAATACCTAACCATGGTGTGCAAAACCTCTTAATGGCATCCATATCCCAGAGAGGATGCCAAATATCCCTTATAAATGTTATGTGTTGTGGTTCAAGGAATTGTTCATTACACTTGAGCCCAAGAAGATTCATTTAGGGCCTAAGCCCCTTATTTGTTTCTGCCATCCATGGTATATGCTTGAGACCCATTCCTATTTTCCAAAACTTACTAATTATGTCCATATTCATAGTGGGAAGCCAAGTATTTCCTATAGAAGTCTTATGTGGTGGTTCAAGCACTCCTTCATAATGCTTGATCCCAAGAAGATTCATATAGGGCATAATTATCCTTTTTCCCTTCTTTAACCATGACTATGTTAGAAACATTGTTTTCATTGATGTGAAAGACTAAGGGAGACTACAAACGCCAAATATAAAGATTGCAAGATGGAGCATAAGGATGAAAACATGTCTAATTGCCCTTGGTTTTGATATTTTGCAACCAATCTTGACTAGTTATACAACCCCAACAACTCCACCAATAGATATATACAGGAAGAAGACTAGTGAAAATAATGCAAAATCCATGAATACCATCTTGTGTGGTTTATCAGAATCCAAGTTTTTCAAGGCAATGCATTATGGATTGGAAAAATAAATTTTACAAGTTTCAAAATATCTATGAAGGTGATGACAAGGTTAAGAAGGAAAATCTCCAAACTCATAGACGATAGTTTGAGAGCCTGAAAATCAAAGATGAAGAATATTTTGTATCCTATCTTCTCCACGTTGATGAAATTTTCCAATTCCATCAAAAAACTTGGTGAAAAGGATGAAGAACCAATAATTTTACAAAAGGTGTTAAGGTCACTCCCATTAAGATTTGATGCCAAAGTTTCCTCCATTGAAGAAATAAGGATCTTGATTCATTAACAATGGATGAATTGCATGGGATTCACACTACATATGATATGAGGATAGAAAAAGGAAATCCAGCGCCGAAGGAAGAAACTTTCAAAGCATCAAAGAAGACAAAAGGACACAAATCCTATGATTGTTCAAGCCATGAATAAGATCCAAAACAATCACAATTCGTGAGAAAACTAAAATAGGATCTGTAAAATACGAAGGTAAGCTACCCTTCAAAAGTTTTAATTGTGGTAAAGTAGAACATTTTTCTTCTAAATTTCCATATGCAAAAAGGGAAGATAATGATGAATAAGAACATCACAATAAAATCAAACCCTATAAATGCAAAAGAGGAAAAAATACTAAGAAGAATATTTTTTACTCTAGATAGGACAATAGCTCGTTTGAAGAAAGTGATGGATATGTTTATGAGATTGAAAAATAAGAATTCTTCTTCATGGACATGGATACAAAGTCTAGTGATGTAGAAAATAAGACAATCAAAAATAAAAATTAGATTCATAAGAATAATACATTGATGGGGAAGTGAATCTTGAAGAAGAACTCATTAGTGCCTTAGAAGAAATAGAAAGATTCAGGGAAAAGAATAAAAACAAGAAAGAGAAATTGCATAAATATGAAATGAAGGATCATGATATTGATGAAACAGAAAAAATAGTTATCATCTTGAAGACTCAACTAGAAGAGGCAAAAAGTGTTGGTTGTGGAGCTTGATTATCTTCCTAATTCAGAGGTCTTGTGTTTTCAGCCGTGTTTATACCCCATGAATACTTTACACCCCAGAAGAATGTACACTCTTCCATGCAGGGGAATGTAGAGGGGGGTTACCCTCTCTGCGGGGTTTAGGGGGGC
Source organism: Picea mariana (assembly GCA_032191745.1). Classification (NCBI taxonomy): domain Eukaryota; kingdom Viridiplantae; phylum Streptophyta; class Pinopsida; order Pinales; family Pinaceae; genus Picea; species Picea mariana. Next base: position 437,296 of record JASDQU010103103.1, on the reverse strand, counting down.
TATCCCCTCAGCTAGGGGGTCCGAGGACAAGTAGGCCCCCGATAGGGGTTCGGGGGCAGCGTCCCCTGATGGGGGTTTGGGGGTGAAGCTCCCAAAGGAAAAATTGCCTTGTAAAAGTATATTGTAATTTCATTGTAAATATGGACCATTCATTATAAGGTCACAAATCTAACGTTAGAAATTATGTTAGGGTTTTTTTCCCTAGAAGGCAACCCTCTGTTATGAGGGAAATGTGTTGCAGCTATGCATTATGGAAAATATTGTATTCTGAGATAGGAGACTGTGAGAGAAAGAAGAGGAAGTTACAACGGGTTTGTTGTAGGTTGTATCCCTTCATTTGTTGGATAATAATAAAGGAAGGACCTGGGAATTTCTCTAGTGGATGTAGCCCACACTGGGTGAACCACGTAAATCTGTGTCTCTATTGTATTGTGTATCTTATGTGTTTTTTTTCCGCATTTGATTTATTTTATTGCTCCACGGTCCTATTTTCCAACAAAAAGGATAGAAGAAGTGGTGAGAAGCTAACTGAAAGAAAAGAAAGAAAATTGTGAGAAGTTAGAGGCTAAAATCATTTCATTAAGAAAGGAACTAGAGAAAACAACTAATCAGTTGAGTAGAAGCTTGAAGTTTGGAAAGAGCACCAAAATATAGATAATATTCTCAGTTACCAAAGGTCACCATTCATCAAGACAGGTCTTGTCTACAACGAAAAATAAAATAACCCCGAGGGAGATGCAAGCACTAAGGTCACAAAGCCATTAGAAAAGGAAAATGAAGAAAATACTAAAAACTATGCTAATATTATCAAAGGCTCCATCAACAATGAAAGGAATAATGGGAAATGAAATGATGACCAACAAAAACCTGATTCTTCTCACAAGAACAACAAGAATGAGTTCATAAAATTTATTCCACCAAGTCGACCTTTCACAACCCAATACCAACATCTCTTTCTTGGCTATTATTTTTCTTGCAATAATTTTGGTCATAAAGAACTAGATTTTAGAGCTCATGCAAGAAGTTATAATGTGAGAGATAGAAACAAAGGTTCTTATAAGACCTCAAAGAATGATTATGTGAGAAACAAAATCATAAGTTCTCACGGGTTTGTTGATAGAAACTACAATTCATTTTATCCCCTACTTGATTACAATATTGAATGTTATAAGTGCAATTACTATGAGCACATAGCATGTGACTATAGAAGCAACATGATAAATTCTCCTAAACAAAACATGGAATAATATGTTCTTACCAAGCATAGAGAAGAATACACAAAGGTTTGGAAAAGGAAGCAAGAAGAATGAAAGAAGGAAGAATGTGGAATTGCAATGTATGCTCAAGACAAAGGAAGCCAATGGTAGATTGATAGTGGATGTTCAAAACAAATGATTGGGGATAAAAAAAAAATTCTCACCCCAGAGGAAGAAAAAGGAGGCGGTCTTACCTTTGGGGATAATGATTTTGCAAGGATAGTCGAAAAAGGTACCATTAGTCTTGATAATATAAATACTAAAACAAATAATGTCTTGTATGTTGAGGGGTTAAAACACAATCTTCTAAGTGTCAGTAAAATGTGTGATCAATGTTACTACCTCACATTTCATTCTAAAGGATGTGAGATAAAGAAAGCAAGTTTAGGAATATTAGTGGAAAATGAAAACATAACCCTGAGAAAGGTATAGGTTCTCGATGAATTCAAAGGAGAACAATTTTGAATGGGACAAGTAAACAAAAGTTTGTTAGAACATAGAAGGATGGGTTATATAAACTTTGACAATCTAGTAAAACTTAGAAAGAAACATGTAGTAAGAGATATTCCAAGGATCTCAAAACCTACTAGCACTATTTGCAATCCATGTTAGTAAAGGAAAGAACAAGCTCAGGGGGAGAAACCATTTTCCATTGATTTCAAAGGGGGAGAAGTTCTAGATAGAGGAAGGATTGCAAACACAATGAGAGTTGCAGACAGGGGGAGTATTACATAATTGACTAAGGGTTTCCATCAATGAAAAAGGGGGAAATTGTTTGAAACATTGTTGTCACTGATGTCAAATGCATGGGGAGACTACACATCCCCAAGATAAAGATTTCAATATGAATATTGTTGGAAATATTGGTTTTGGATTTTTAAGTGCTCGGTTTGGATACCCTATCTTTGAAGGAATTTTTACTCTGAATACCTAGATCAAATGGGAACATAGTATATATGGTTGAAAAATTAATTATGATACCTTTCCAATAGTATATGGCACTCCCTCTAACTCCATAAGAATGAGGAGATATGGAATATTATGTCAGGTCATCCCAGCTAGAAGGTACAGGTTGGTCCAATCAGTTTTACAAGTCGACCCCATAAGTGAATGTAGAAAAACTATAAATACACTATAGATGTGTGCAATTGAAGTGTATCCAAGCAAGAAGAGAAAGTAGAAGTGCACAAAAGATATATGAGATGCACAATAGGAGTTGGGGAGTATTCTTGGGGTCGAATGGTGCCCAAGAGGAATTTTCTTGGAGTTTTAAGGGTGCATTAAGAAGGACTAAGCTCTATGATGATGCAAAGGGAATTGTTTTGAGGATGTGATGCTGCAGTATGGAATTATATTCTGGGAATGATGCAACGAGGTTCTCTAGGGAATGAAGGCTAAATTTGACTAGGGTTTGAAGCTATGTTTGGGGTATGATGTAAGAAGAGGCGATGGAGCATGAAAGTTAAAGGTATGATGATGATGCAAAATGCATGAAGTATGAAGCATGTAGGTGAAGTCATAAGTACTCTGTCTATGAAGATATCATTTTCATGCCTATACAAGCCTTACTGAGTTGGTTCTCAGTTGAGGAGATTGGTGTCTCTAGTCGGTTGGTGCCTACATAATATCTTGCTGACTTGGTTCTCAACTGAAGAAATTGGTGTCTTTAGTAGGTTGGTTCCTACACAATATGTTGTTGAGTTGGTTGTCAACTAAAGGGATTGGTGTCTATAGTAGGTTGGTGCCTACAAGTTGTAGTGTCCCCATTACCAGAAACTCAACAAAATTTTTCTCAAATACCACATTGTAGCATTCCCAGCCCCAATCTGGGAAATGAAAATGAAAATTTTGAATCTGATACCATTTAATTACATAAAATTATCTGCATATGAGTTGAAATGCATTCCTAGTAGCATACATTTACATGCATGGATATAACAAAAAAACCCATAATAGATTCAACTTAATTTAATCACATATTAATAAATAAAATACACAAGAAGACACTTATCTAATGTAAATAATCACTGATTGCATCCAAACCTCAGACATTCCTCCCAGCCTTAGACTCTACTATTCATAAAATCTTAGCAGTAGGTCACCCCCGAGCTAGGGATAAATCTCCACCAAGGAAAAAGAATCATAAGCCAAACTAAGGTCTTTCAATAACCAAAATACTTAGATTAAGGTGAAAACTCTAGCAGACAACCTACAATTTCTCATTCCCCACATGCTTATCTCATCGTAGGAAGTGTGCCCCTTCTCTACTCAACAGTCCTTCAACTGCCCCACTTCCCTTCTGGGGATTCAACAACATGCCATATAGGAAGTCTTAGAGCCCTGTAGCTGCAACTTGGCACCTTGGGAAAACAATTCCCAACATTTCTCTCACATGGAGAGAATCCTCATAGGATTGAAAACTTGCCTCTTCAACTCAATATACCCTAGTTACTGGTTAAAAACAACTCCCAAAGATTCCCAAGTATAAGTATGGTGCTGGAAGCCATGTACAGATGTCCATAGTGAGTGAACAATGAAGGAATGACTGAGAAGATACATTATTTCCCGACTTTATATTTGCATGTTCCCAACTTGACACTTGTCAAGATAGGAACAACATAGGCTCCACATTGTGATACATTCCTCACTCTTAGGAACTTAGGATAAAATCATATCTCACAACTTATACATTAGGAAATATTATAAAAATATTTTCTTGGCTTAATCCCCCTTGGCTTAGCCCTCTTCCTAAACCCTTAGACCCCTTTCCCTTCTAATGAAGTTTATCCCTCCATACTCTTTTTTTTGGTTGGTTTGCAACAATGATGCATTTTATTAATATCTGAGTGTGATTACATTTTACAAAGATAGGCTCATTGGCCTTTTAACATCCAGGCTCTCCATCCTAATAAACACACATGCACTCTGGCCTCAAAACATATATATAAAGGCTCTTTGGCCCAAAAGTATTATGGCTCACTAGACTATGTGTACATTTACCTATACATTACAATTGGGGTTCGTCCTAGGAGCATTACATTCCCCTCCCCCTTATTTAAGCATTGTCCTCGGTGCATTATATACATATGTACAATCAAAATATTCAAAACTATGTGGGTACTATGCCCACATAGCATATCCATTCTCCCAAGTTACATCCTTAGGGTCGTACCAGGTCCATTAGACCTTTACTATACCTACAGATCGATTCTGGAGCTGCTTGACCTTCCAATTCAATATGCACACTGGATTTACTCATAATTCTTTTTGTTGCTCCACCTGAATCACATTCCAATCAATTACATGATTATAATCAAGTACATACTTATTAAGAAAAGATACATGGAATATATTATGAATTCACATGGTTATAGGTAGTGCAATCATTTATGCAACACAACCAATCCTCTCCAGGATTTCAAATGGCCCACAATATTGCACTGCTAGCTTTGAATAGTTCCCCAACTTCAAGGAACTTCTCTTGGCCTTCACTTTCAAGAACACATGGTCACCCACTTTAAACTCTCTATGATTTCTTCTCTTATTTTCATATATTTTCTTCCTATCTTGGTAAACCTTTAAGTTTTGTTTTATCTTCACCATCTGCTCTTCCATTTCCTTGAGCAATTCTGGCCCAACCACTACTTTGTTTGTTGGGTTGTCCCAAATCACTTGTGTGTTTTATTTTATGCCATATAATGCTTCAAATGGGATCATCTTTAAATATGTTGGATACCCTTTATTAAAGGAAAATTCAACCAAATGTAGATAATCTTCCCATTTCAATGGTTTTTCCATCACATACATCCTTATCATATCTTCAATCACTTGATTTACTCTATCTATTTTCCCATATGACTCTGGATGATAGGTTATTATAAAGTTTATATTTGTCCCAAATCCTTTGAATAATCCTTTCCAAAAATTTGATGTAAATTTGGGATCTCTGTCAGACACAATTGTCTTGGGCACATCATGTATCTTGGCAACTTCTCTCATATAAATATCTACAATATCATGTTACTTCATTGTTCTCGGAAACTTGGTGATAAAGTCAATTGTCACTACTTCCTATTTCCATTTAGGAATGGGAAATGGATGTAGCAAACAAGCTAGGAGTCTGTTCTTAGCCTTGACCTTTTGGCATTCCAGACAATTGGCTATATAATTATCCACCTCTTTCTTCATGCCTGACCAATAATATTGTCTCTTGATAGGTGAAAAAGTTTTTTGGTAACCTGGGTGCCTAGCATAAGGCACATTATGCATATCTGTTAACGCCAAATTTTTCATCTCCTGAAGGTTTAGCACATAAACTATGCTCCTGTACGTGAGGATTCCATCATCTCTCATCTTATAATATTCAATTTTCGGATGCAAAATATCTTGCCATAATTTTTCCTTTGTCTCCATATAATGATGATATGATTTTGTAGCCTCTAAAATTTTGTCCTTTAAATCATATATGTACATGCTAATGGTTGTAGCATGCATCTCATGCACCCTCCTGCTCAATGAATCAACCACCTTCTTCTCTTTACCTTTGATATGCTTTATATCAAAGTCATACTCACTGAGGAATTCCAACCACTTGCTTTGTCTAGCATTTATAGTTGGTTGTCCAAACACATATTTCAGACCGTTATGATCTATCCTCAACTCAAATATTTTTCCCATGAGATTATGTCTCCACATATTTAAGACATGTATTATATATTCCAATTCTAAATCATGAGTGGAATAGTGTATCTCATATTCTTTTATCTTCCTTGACTCGTAGCATATCACATGCCTATTTTGACTAAGGACTCCTCCAAGCCCTTCTTTGCATGCATCAATGCACACAATAAAGTCCTCATTTAGGTCAACAATATTCAATATTGGTACACTTGTCAACAATATCTTCAAGCATTGAAAGCTCCTTTCACAATAAAAAACTCACTCAAATCTCACAGCCTTCTTTTGTAAATATGTGATTGGGTGTGCAATCTTCGAAAAACCCTCAATGAATATTCTATAATACCCTGCAAGCCCCAAGAAATATCTCACCTCTGAGACATTCCTTGGTACTATCCATTCTTCAATGGATTTTATCTTTTTTGGATCCATTGATATCCCTTCCTCTGATATGATATGGACCAAATAATGAATCTTCCTCTAATGGAATGAGCACTTGCTCAACTTTTCATACAACCGATGCTCCCTCGATACTTGTAGCACCATCCTCAAGTGTTTCTCATGCTCTTATTCAGACTTCTAATAAATAAGTATGTCATCTATAAATACAATGACAAACTTATCCAAGTAATTTCTGAAAATATGATTCACTAAACACATGAAGACAACTGTGGTTCATTTGACAACCCAAATGGCACCACTGTAAACTCATAATGGCCATACCTCATTCTGAAAGTTGTCTTGTTGATGTCTTCTTACTTAATTCTCACCTAATGATAATGCAATCTGAGGTCAATCTTGGAGTATACATTTGCATCTTTCAATTGATCAAAAATATCATCTATCATTGGAAAAGGATACGTGTTCTTTACAGTCACCTTATTTAGTTGTCAAAAGTCAATGCAAAGCATCAAGTTTCCATCCTTATTTTTCACAAATAGCATTGCGGCACTCCATGGGGACACACTTGAGTGTATATACCCCTTCTTTAGAATCTCTTCAATTTGCATTTTCAATTCCTTCAATTATGGTGTACTCATCCTGTAAGGAGTCTTGGATACTGAGGTTTCTCCATGAATCAAATTGATAGAGAAATCAATATCTCTCTTGGGTAGTAATACCGGTATTTCTCTAAATACATATTCAAACTTTAAGATATCATAGTATTCAATGCTTATCACATTATCCTCAGGTGTCTCTTCCACGAAGATGCAAATCTTTGGAATCCTTTCCTGATGCTTTTTTTCAACTGCAAGGTTGAAACTTCCCTGATAGTTACTACCCTTGGAATACCCTGAATTATCCTCAAGTTCCCTTCCTCATCCAAGAAAGTAAATTCCTTATTATAACAGTGTAGGACAACATGATTCTTTTCCAACCAATCCATACCAATTAGGAAATCATATGATCCCAAAGGTATGATATTCAAATATTCCAATGTGCTTAGCCCATTCATGTCCGTAGGAAATTTTTTAAACATCTCATTAATTATTCTTTTAGCTCTTGTAGATAGATGCACCAACCAAGATTTACCAAGATTGCTTCTTGGAAAATGAAATATTTCCACCATCTTAGGTTATAGATAACTATGACTAGCTCCTAAATCAATTAAAATAACAATGGGATGGTCATTAATATTACCTTCAACTTCAATCATGTGGGACTGAAACTCAACTTTCTTGTTATCCAGGGCTGCATATATCCTTGGTACATTTCTACCCATGTCCTCCACCATATCAACCTTCTATACATTGTGAAGGGTTCTCACTTTTTCACCTCTATGAGAGAAATATTTGTACATGTGTTCTGACTCACAACCCCAACGTTTCATAGGTTGTTTCCTTGGTCTTCATACAATTGTTTCTATCATTCTAGGTTCCTTGGAAGTTGGTGGTCCCTGAGAATTATTTATGAAGAGTGGTGGCTTGGTCCCGTTCTTCCTCTTCTCCATCTTTCCTTTCTTCTTGTCTTCCCAAGCATTTTGAAAAGTTGGTCTTCCTTTCTGTTGATCATAGAGACACTTGGATCTCCTTATTGTTTCATCCAATGTCTTGGGATCATAATATTGTATCTTATCACTAAAAATTGATGGAAACCCACTCAAGTACCTATTAATCTTGACATTATCATCCTTTATGAAGTCAACATATTTCAAAAACTCTAAGAATCTTCTCTCATACTCATCCATAGTCATACTTCCAAGCTTGAGTTCAAAGAACTCCTTCGTATTTCTATCATAATAATGTTTGGTTAAGTACTTCTTTTGAAAACACCTCTTGAACTCCCTCCAAGTAATATTCTTATCATCAATGTGTTGCACTTGCACAAACTAGTCCCACCAAATTGATGCCTTCCAATTGAGTTGATAGATTGAAATTATCTTTTCTTCATGTGAGGTGTAATTATAAAATTGAAGGTACTTCCTCATGCCCAATATCCAAGTCTCTGCATCCTCATATTTCTTGTACTCACCATCATAATTAGGAGGCTTTATCTTATTCATTCTCCTTGTAGCTCATCCACTCCAAAACTTATATTATGCTTTATGACAGGATATGGAATTGAACTGTTGTGTTCTCTCCTAGCTGGATGTATATGTGATAGATGATGATTCCGATCAACACTTCTTGCTTCTCTTCTTTTATCATGAGACCTATGACTCCCTGACTTGCTTGACTTTGTATCCTTATCCATTTTCTTCTCTATTATGTCCAAGCTCTACAACAACTTTATGTTGAATCCATCTTGTTGCTCATTGTCTTTCATAAGCCTCTCATTATTATCTTTATAAATTTTAACATCTTTTTGTATACTCTTTATGGTTTCTACCAAGTTCGTGCTCTTCTCATTGCCTTCTTTATGCCCATTGGATTATGTATCTTCATTACCATGCTGACATACAACCCTCTGACCTCATCTTCATGGATGTATATTATCTGTGCATCTTCTATACCTATGATATTTGTATTGATCATGTTCTGATCTATTTTTTGTTAAATTAGAAAAATGTGTAGGAAATAGGATTTGTTAATAATTTAGTAAATTCATGAAAGTTATGCACATTTTTGTTCCATAAGTGCATTAGAATCCTTTCTTCTAATTTTTGTGAATTTAATTTCCCAATTTAATTTTTTGGGTTCATATATGGCTCCTGTTTCCAATACCTTTCCAACAACTTCTTCCTTGATCAATTCTAAGTTACAAGAAGAAAGTTATGGTCATTTGACCTTTACCCATTTACTTCTTTGCACCTTTTTTAATCAAGTGCACTTTTGACTATGCTTGTGCATCATTTACACCAAATCCTTTGGAATTTTGACAGGATTTCAGTTGGGTTTCTTCATGGACATATTTTGAAAATTTTGTCCCAATTTCACCTTCATCTAAGCTTCAGGTAGCTAGATACAACCTGCTGAAGTTTTAGGCCATTTTATCTTTGTAGCCTTGAATGCTACAAGTGCCTTCTATGTCCTCCTGTGCATTTTTAGGTGCCCATATTTATGTTTTGACTTCATGGATGTCTTCTATGGCCCAAGATATTTAAATGGAATTATTTTGTGCCCCAATCTGATCTCTGATCAGGAATTTATGGCCCTCAGAAGTTAATGGGTCTCAGAAATTTACCTTCCACTATTTGACTTGTAACTCCCTCATACTAGCTCCGTTTGACAAACCATTTACACTATTAGAAAGATATCGTCAAGCTATTTTATTTGAGCTACAAATATAGAGTGTATCTTGGTATACTCTATTCCCATGGTTTTTGAGTACCTAAAAACATTGTTTAAGCCTTCGAAAAAGGCCTGCAAGAAGATGACGTGAAATACATTGTAATTTTCTAAGAAAATTAACTAATTTATGCTGAGATGGATGTTGATATGGAATACTAGGTCCAATTGGAACCTCAATATGATTCCATGCCGACCTTTTGGACTTCTTGGCATTTCCTCATTGGCCATATCTCTCTTCCTTATCTTTTTCTCCCTTTACATGGGCCTTGAAATTCATTAAAATATTGATATTTTACAACCCCACCTGCCTAGTTGGCACATTTCTAACCTGGATGGGACATAGCTCCCACTTTGGCTATCAAATTTCCACGTGGCATCTCATTATTGGTCATGAGGATGGGCGGGTCCCATCTGACACCTTTTTCCTTGGTGCACACGAACTAGCATGTTTCCCCAGATCTGGCGGTCGAGATCGAGCAAGATCAACGGTGGAAAGACCATGTCGCATCCTTAACATGAATGAGAGTTAACATATCTATAGAGTGAGATGGTGGTTTTATCATGCTACATGACACTATCTGAATGGTCTCACAGGGTACACAATGTGTAATCCAAGACCAATTGCTATCCATGCGACAATGGTTTGTGGTATCGGCTAAACCACACTTCGCACATAGCTCCCACATCACCTGCCATTGTGCCATCCATTTCCACTATGAACCTACCACCGTGGTATTCCATGTCACCTCCATGTCTCCTCCACATCACTTCCATGTCATGCTAACATCATATACGAAAAAGTACCCAAAATTTTCCATTTTTTCCCAATTTTCAAATTTTTCCATAAATTCATAAATTTCAATTTTATGCTCTAGTTTCCATGGAAATAAGAAATTAAGATTGTTGTAGCTAATTTAGACCCTATAATCCACTGATTACCTCCACGTATGACTAATGGGAATTTCTTGAAATGAATTTCACTCGAATTTTCTCAGAAATTCAGGATTTGTTTCCCAAATTTGCCATGTTCATTATGCAATTCAACCAATTACAGTCCCAGAAATGCCTAGTCTAAGATTAAAATTGGGGATTTTTAATCCTTGGGATAATTTTCCTCAATTACTCGTGAAATTTCCCAATTTCACTGTAGTAATTTCGACAAACATGTTGCAAACAACCCTTTCTAACATTATGTCAAAGAGTTTGCATGCAAACTCTTTAAACTCAACTTCAACACTCTATCTATGGCCCATACAGGCTCAGTGTTGAACCTGTGGCTCTGATACCACATTTTAGTGTCCCCATTACCAACAAATCAACAAAAAATGTTTCGATACCACATTGTAGCATTCCCCATCCCCGACATGGGAAATTCCACACGAAAATTTTGAATCTGATACCATTTAATTAACATAAAATGTTGTACATACGAACTGAAATGGATTCCTAACAACATACATTGACATGCATAAATACAACATAAAAACCCATAACAAATTCAACTTAATTTAAACACATATTACTAAATAAAATACAAAATAAGACACTTATATTTTGTAAATAATCACTGATTGTGTGTAGACCTCAGATGTTCCTCCCAACCTTAGACTCTGCTACTCATAAACTCTTAGCAGCAGGTCACCCTTGAGATGGAGCTAAATATCCACCAAGGTAAAGTAATTCTAAGCCAAGCTAAGGTCTTTCAACAACCAAAATACTCAGATTACGGTGCCAACTCTAGAAAACAACCTACAGTCTCTCATTCTCAACATGCATACCCCACCCTAGGAAGTATGCCCCTTCTCTTCTCAACAGTCCTTTGACTACCTCACTTCCCTTCCGGGGCTTCAGAAACAGGTCGAACAGAAAGTCTCAGATCCCTGTAGTTGCAACTTGTCACCTTGGGAAAACAATTCCCAATGGTTCTCTCACCTAGAGAGGATGCTCATGGGCATGACAACCCGCTTATTCAACAAAAATGGGCCTAACAACCCGCCTCTTCATATCAATATACCCTAGTTACTGGTTAAAAACAACTCCCAAATCTTTCCAAGTACAAGTATGGTGCTAGTATCCATGTACAAATGTCGAGAGTGAGTGAATAATGAAAGAATAATTGGGAAGATACATTATTTCCAAACTTTATATTTGCATGTTCCCAAATTAACACTTGTCAAGCTAGGAACAACATGGGATCCACATGGTGATACATTCCTCACTCTTAGGAACTTAGGACAAAATCATATCCCACAACTTAGAATTTAGGAAATATTATAATAATATTTCCTTGGTTTAAGCCCCCTTGGCCCTATTCCTAGACCCTTAGCCCCCTTTCCCTTCTAGTGGAGTTTATCCCTCCATACTCTTTTGTTTCGTTGGTCTGCAACAATTATGCATTTTATTAATATCTAAGTGTGATTACATTTTACAAAGATAGGCTCACTGGCATTTTAGCATCCAGGCTCTCTATCCTAATAACCACATAGGCACTCTGGCCTCAAAATATATATATAAAGGCTCTCTGTCCCAAAAGTATCTTGTCTCACTATCCTATATGTACATTTACATTTACATTACAATTGGGGCTCGATCTAGGGGTATTACACAAGCTTTACAACAATAGGTTGGTGCCTACATACATTTATAAAGATAATTCTTTATGGTTCTCTCACACAAGGGTTTTCAAATTAAACTCTATGTACTATGATTTGAGTTTACATGCATTTATTGTTTTAAAGTTAATGAATGATTGATGCATTCCCATTTAAAGTAAAAATTATATTATAATGATTCACCCCCCCCCTAGCTCAGTATAAGTGTAAGTTCGAGAATTGGTATTAGAGTAGGTTCATTTGGAAATAGTCTAATTGATCAAAGGAAGATCTCGGGAGAACACATGGCTAGTTAAGAAGGTTTATCCACAAATAGGGCTATGTTGTTTGATGAAACACACTAGGCCTTATGGAGCATAAGGATGTGAACATATCTAATGGACCTTTGTTTCGATATTTGATAATCAGTTGTGACTAGTTATACAATCCCAAAAACTCCACCAATAGATGTAGATAGGAAGATGCCTAGTGAAAATAATGCAAAATCCATGAATGTCATCTTGTGTGGTCTATCAGAATCCAAGTTTGTTAAGGCAATGCTTTGCGGATTGGTAAAATAAATTTGGGACAAGCTTCAAAATATCTATGAAGGCGATGACAAGGTTAAGAAGGAAAAGATCCAAACTCATATAAGATAGTTTGAGATCCTAAAAATGAAAGATGAAGAGAATGTTGTAGCATATATTCTCCATTTTGATGAAATTATCAATACCATTAGAGGACTTGGTGAAAAGGTTGAAGAATCGATAATTTTACGAAATGTGTTAAGGTCACTCCCCTTAAGATTTGATGCCAAATTTTCCACCATTGAAGAAATGAAGGATCTTGATCCATTAACAATGGATGAATTGCATGGGATTTTAACTGCATATGAGATGAGGAAAGAAAAATAAAATTCAACATCAAAGGAAGCAACTTTCAAAGCATCAAAGAAGACAAAAGGATACAAATCATGTGATTGTTCTAGCCATGAATCAGATATAGAAGAAGAAACATTCATGAGAAAACTAAAAAGAGGATCTCGAAAATACAAAGGTAGGCTACCCTTCAAATATTTTAATTGTGGTAGAGTAGTGCATTGTGTTGGGGAATAGGGTGAAACCTTTTACGAAATAGACAATTCTACATTTAATCGAAGAGGGAATAAAATTTTGAAGACAAAAGGTGGTGTGTAAAGACTGTTAGAATATAATGGATGTGCTTGTTTTACCATTGAAAATATCGCTATTATCACCCAACCATAGGCCAAAGCCACCCTACGAGCACCTTAACCTTGACAGAGAATCACTCCAGAAGAAAACCCTAGGCTATATATCCAAACAAAGGGTAACGCTCCTTTCCCCAAGGATAGCACACCAACAAGAGATGATCAGATAGTCCAAACCCTAACCAAGAGATAGTCCAAGACAAACGTGATCTGCTAGTTGCAGCAGCTGCAATGGCAGCTCTCATCCAAAACCCATGCACAAAACTGGGCACTGTAGTGCGCACAAGTGTTGCTCTGCAATTCTAAGACTACCTTCCAGAAAGAAGACTGGCCTCCTGTATTTATAGTAATTCTGGCTAACTGCCTGGGCCGACTTCTCATTCTGGGTATTTGTCTATTCAGTATATATTATTTCTTCTGGCCGACTTATTCTCTTGGAGGCTAATAACCTAATACAATTCATCTTCTTGAGCCGACATGTCTTCTAGGGTTATTAGCCAACTCATTAGGGTTTCTTCTTTCTTCCCAGAATATTCTATTCTCGTTAGGTTTACACGTGGAGGTAAATACCTCTCGCAGCTACCATAATATTAACAAAGACATCGTTGCAACACTTAAGCACAACGCACTGTGATCAAAACATTACAATGCATATTGGAAATCCTGTACATAACAACAATATCACTTGGTCACTTGATGATAATGATCCATGGGGTATACTATTTATAGCCTCAAGATCTAACCAACTTCCATGAAATTGGGAGGATCTTGTCCACATGTAACTGTCGGTTGTTAGAATTTACTCCGTCAAATCCATGTTGCCTAGTCAACTTGACAATGATGCTCGACCTAACCGCCTGTGTGTCCAAATCATAGTCGATTTCTCAACTGGTTGATCAACCAACCGACTATTTTTTACTGTTGGTCAATTGTTCGACCGAAAGACTTGTTGACTACTTAATCAACTAATGTAGAGATATAGTCAATCGCTCACCCGAATATTTCCATATGTAGGTTGATTACACAATCGACTGATCCCAGGAGAAGTGTGATGAACCATCATGACTTTATGTTCCTATTGGGCCTCTAATTTGATTCCATTTCCACTTTCAGTAAACCTCTTTTGACCCATTAAAGCCACTCTTTTCACCATAATAACCACTATGTTTATTACATTTTTTCTAAAATGGTCATTCAAGGCTCATAAACTAATTATAGTAGTTTATTAAGTGTTTTACCATAGTTTTTAATATATTAGAATGATTAAAAGTGTTTTAAATACTAATTATGGTTTATTGATCTCAAGTCCTATAACCAACATAGTGGTATGGTAACCCACGTTGTAGTTACTAGTACTTCCGGACTTCTAGAAGGAAAATTGTGACGTGGGTTTTCTCTACAACAATGTCAACATGTTTCTATGCTATTCAAAATGTGCCTAGGTCGATTATCCAAGCCTCCATCTCGTAATCATCACTTCAACCCAAAATTAGTAGCAGTTTCCACATAATCATCTTTGGGCACAAATTCTGAAGTGATGAAGTCAAATCCTTAAAATACAAGATATGGGTTTTGTCTAGAAGGGTCTCAATTGGTTACCATTGGGTAGTTTTCTAGAATTAAGTATGGTTTGGGCACTACATCTAATTTTCTAATCTAGATTTGTCCAGATTTCTTGTTACGCCATTTTTCAAATTACATGCTAAATAGTGGCAAGGGATGAGATCTCCACGGAAAAAATCCTATTGGGGTCAAGGTTTGGAGATATTATTGTGTAATTTTATGTCACAATAATATCTTCCAATGATTTTCCAAATTCATTTTGGCACCTTTGGTCTCAATTGAGTTATTTGTTATGATTTCATTGATATATCCAATGCATGAGAACATGGATCTGCTTAGGGCCTGTGCACATTTAGAACACAAAACATGTATAAATACTTGCTAAAACAATGTAGAGGCGGGGGGGTAAAAGCTAGAAATAGTGAGTGAACAATAGATGGAGCATTTAGATCACAACTTGTAGATTCAAATCGACATTATCATGTATTAAACTTCATTTGTTGATTAATATAAATTATGGTGTTGTGAGTCATTTCGTGGTTTAAATTCTCCTCCGTCCTATAAGTTCGTAGGGCAATGATACTGTGATTGGGAAGGGCCCACCAATATGGTATCGTTGCTTTGTATTGTTAGTATATATTTGTAAGTAATTGTTTGTTGAGGTAGATCTAGTTTCATTTTTCATTTGGTAATTGAGTTTCGTTTATCTCTTTATTTCACATTAATTTTTTCTTTGTTTCATGTATTGAACTGACCAAGGGTTGAATGATTTCACACAAACGTTTTGATATCATAGGATTGATCAAGTTTCGTACCTTGAGTGCCCTGGTAGCATACTTTGTTCCAACATTCATTTCAAGTAATACTTGTTTATATTAGATCAGAATTACTCTGCCTTTGACATTCTTTTTTATTATAATCATTGTGATAACATTGTGTTAATTCATTGTACAAATCAATTTTTGGTATGGTTGGAATCGAATTATAATTATAGTCCTGTAGTAGTTTTGGTTTGAGTATTGTGAACCATAATTATTTCATTACATGCAACTGTCTCGATTTACAAAATGGTTTATACATATCACATTTGATTCGATTCGATCATAACACAAACATAGTTTAAGTTGCAAAGACAATAATTTTTGTGTCCTATTCCATGCACATACAATGTTGGAATATTTAAGCTTACGCCATTGGATTGATGATTAATACTCAACAATTAAGTTAATTAATTGGATCAACAGTTCCAACACCCCCCATCAACACACATTTCTGGAGATTCGAGAGGTGAAATTACGTCATCATGACACCCCCCATAATTGTATCTTCTTGAAGCCCAAGCATCATATAGAGCTTGATAAATTTGGCTTCAGATAAAGGTTTAGTGAAGATGTCAACAACATGATAATCTATTCTGCAATATTCAAGAGAGTCGACATTATCATGAATCAATTGTCTCAAATAGTGAGCTTGGAGCTCAACATGCTTCATCTTACTATGGGAAACAAGATTGTCAACAACATGTATGGCACTTTGATTATCACAGAAGATTGTAGTCAAGGTTTGAACAAGAAAGCCAAGTTCACCCAAAAGTTGGAAGATCCGTATTGCTTCAATACTTGCTTGAACGACGCCACAATATTATGCTTTTGTAGTAAAAAAGGATACTACCTTTTTTTTTCTTGCATGACCACACGAATGGTCCAATGCTAACGCAAGACATATAGCCAGAACTGTACTTACAATCATCATTGTTTCCATCCCAGTCATATTTGGTGAATCCAACCAATGATTTTGAACTTCAACAATACTTGATACCAAAATGAGCAATACCCTTGAAATAACAGACAATTTGTTGGACTACTTTTCATGGGCTTTCTCTATTGTCTTGCATAAACTAAGAAACCACACTAACAACAAAGGAAATGTCAATTCGACTATGAGTAAGATAAATGAAACTATCGACCAGTTGTCGATAAAGAATGGCATCAACTTTGGGAGTTTGAAAAGTTTTAGTGACCTTTACACTAGATTTAAAAGGAGTAATACATGGATTACAATTGACAATATTAAAATGTGTCAAAATATCCATGACATATATAGATTGAAATGAAAAAACCATCATAGAGTGATAATAATTGAAGACCCCAAAAATAATGCAGAGTACAATATTTGTCACGTCAAAGGAGTCAACAAGTTGTTTCTTCAATCTAAGTATGAGATTAGTATTATTGCGAGTAATGACAAGGTCATCAACATATACAACAACAATCAAAGTGTCTCCATTGGCATGGAGTACATACAAGTTGTGATCTATTCACAATGTTTGAAACCAATTCAAAGAAAGAAACTACCAATCTTAGCATACCAAGCTTTGGGAGCTTGCTTCAAACCACAAAGTGACTTCTCGAGTCGACAAACTAGGTTAGAATATCACAAAACTAGGTGGTTGTTCCATGAAAAATTATTCAGATAGGTCTCCATGAAGAAAATCACTCTTCACATCCATCTGATGGATTTTCCATCCAAAACAAGTAGTGAGGGAAATAATCAGTTGAACAAAGTTAATCTTTGCAACAAGGGAAAAGGTCTTAGTGTAGTCAATAACTTCTTGTTGAGAAAACATCTTTGCAGCTAGGCGAGATTTATGTCACTCAATAATACCTTCAGAGGTAAATTTGTTCTTGTAGACCCATCGACAGTTCACAATGTTCTTTCATTGCGGTCGGGGAACTAAGTCTCAAGTGTGATTCTTTGAAAAATAATCAATTTATGTTTTCCTAGCCTATTCCCATTCAAGTCATCCTTGAGCATCCGAGTAAGAAACAAGATCAAAGGATTCAAATACATGAGTCATCAATGCAATGCTAGCATGTTTCTTTTGACTTTGAGTTTTTTGTCTAGAGGAAATATCACCAGCATTAGGTCCAACACCTTCAATTCTCTTGGTAGCCCATTTGGGTAGACAAGAAACAAAGTAATTGTTGTTCACTACAAGAGGAATATCAAAATTCGAAACAATTTCAGTCGACGGAGATGGAGGACCAGTAGAAACTAATCTCGACGGATTAATCGACTCAAATGTTTAAAGTCTAGTTGAAACAATAATGGATTTCAACTGTCTATTCGAAGGAATGAAAAATGGAACACGAGAGATAGATTCATAGATGACATCAAAGAGATCATCCTATAGCAATCCAAAGGAGGCATGCAACAACTTGATGCCAGAATACTTCTCATGAAACCATACATTTCATCTGATAATGATTTATCATTTGACAGGATCAAACAATCAACATGATTTAGACTCTTCATAGTATCCCATCATGATGCAAGCATGAATCTTTGCATCCAAATTCTTTCTGCAATCATAAAAAATATCATCCTAGGAAACAAATCCAAACACATGGAGGTGGCCGACTAAATTCCTTTTTCCACACCATTGTTCAACTAGAGTCACTGAAGGAACATCTCAAGTCGAGATGTGAATGAGTAGATATCTTGCACAAAATACAACTTCAACCCAAAAGTGAGGAGATAGATCTTTATTCTCCAAAATACATCTAACCATTTCAATTAATGTCTAATTCTTTCATTCTGCTATGCCATTATGCTTAGGTGTGTGAATAACTGTTCATTTCTAGCCAATACTAGATCGAACCAAGTATTCTTTAAAAGGTCTATTTATATACTCATCACCATTTTCCAATCTCAGGAACTCGATGGGTCAGCCACATTGATTTTTAGCAAAGGCTCTAAATTCTTTGAACTTTTCAAAGACAAGTTTCTTATTCTTCAGAAAATAAACCCAAGTGAAACAAGGAAGATCATCAATAAAAGTTAAGATATATCTTGCACCTACTAGGGAATGTAGTTTGATGCAACAAACATCATTGTGAACTAGCTCCAAGAGGTTCTATGCTCACCACACTTTGCTAGTGTCAACTGGTGCATGATGATGCTTTCCAAGAACACAACCTTTACAAAATCCTTTAGGGGGAAACACTTTAGGTATATGAATAACCATGTTCTGAGTTTCCATCGACTACATAATTTGAAAATTTAGGTGTTTGAGTCATTCATGCCAAGTTTGAATTCACTCATTAGTGTGAGAAACAAGTGCAGTTGGTTCGGTACTAAGTCGAGGCATGTCATGACATTTATATAGATTATCCTTCAGGTTGAGAAAACCTACGATGACAATTGACTGACTTTTCTTCAAATATGGAACAAAGAACTAATCTGTCCAAATTCATACAATCTTACCTATTTGTGTTAACTAAGAAACATAGAACATATTGGAACTAATATTTGGCACATGATTAACATAGAAAATTCTCCCATTCCATAGGAAACATCACTTTAACCAACAATATCGAGAGAAAAATCATCGGAAACATAAATATTCCTCTCCTCGACATCATTCAAGGATGTGAACAAGGAGGCATCCTTATCCACATGATGAGTGCACCCAGAGTCGACTACCCATTAGGTCTATGCAAAATGAGACATCAAGGCTTGAGAAGTTCTGACTTGCAAGGTGAAATTATCAGTGGGTTGGTGAACAACAGACATGTCTCTTTTAGGTATTTAACCTTCTCCTCTAAATCGTCTCTCTTCTTGTATAAGACTTTCTCCACTTGTACAGTCTTTCCACAATACTGGCATGTCTTCTTCTTTTGAATTTGATAGGGTGCATCTATTTTCCCTTTAGTTTTTTGGTCATGGCTTCTAGGTATCTATGTATGGGTATCAAACCTTCCTCTTTCCCTGTGATTCAACTTTCTCTTTCCCTTGAGAAAGTGGGCTTGATATTTACCACCAAGCTTTCCTTCTGCAAGCAATCTGTGTTGATCAATAATCAAAAGAACAAAAAAATATTCAAAGGTGTAGTCCTTACCATCTTCCTTCCATGCCTTCCAGTTGGTGTGGAAATTCAAAATGAACATGTTGAATGGTGTTCTCAAATTCATCAGGACCAACTTGATGATTTGTCCATCTTTATTCTGATAAAGCTTTCCAAATTCGCCCAACTTCAACTGGATTTCCTTTACATGCGCTAGATAGTCCTCTATTCTATCAAAATAATAAGGATTGAGAGATATCAACTCTTTCTCCAACTGCATGATATGGATTTCGTCGACTATGTCGAATATTGACTTCAACTCTTTCCAGACTTGATGAGGGAATTCGATTCCAATGAGGTGAAAATGAATCTTCTGTGAGATATAGTTCGTGATGATCCCCACGGCCTCATCCTTCTTTCCATCAACAATGAACTTTGCATGATCGTCTGCTAGATATGGAATCAAAGTCTTCATGTACTACCATAGTCCTTTACTCTTCAATAGGGTTTCCATGTCTAGTTTCCATACTATATAATTTAATCCATTCAAAATTACATGATTGATCTTCAAATCCATCTTTGATATCTAGACAATGTTTTTTGTTTCAACCAGTTCCAATAAGAAAACAACTGTCCCATATTCAATGGCACAACCGATTTGGCTCAACAAGGTTTCCAAATAATAGATGAGGTTTAAAATTATTAGCTCTGATACCATGTTGGTGAATAGGGTAAAACTTGTTACAAAACAAATAGTTTTGCAACTAATCGAAGAGGGAATAAATTTTTTAAGACAAAAGGTGGTGTCTAAAGACACCATTACAACACTTAAGCATAATGCACTATGATCAGAACATCACAATGCATATTGGACATCTTGTACACAACAATGATATCACTTGATCGCTTGATGATAATGACCCATGGGGTATACTATTTATAGCTTCAAGATCTAACTAACTTCCATGAAATTTGTAGGATTTTGTCCACATATAACCGTCAAATGTTAGAGTTGACTCTATCAAATCCATGTTGTTTAGTTGGCTCGACAAGGATTCTCGACCTGAATGCCCATTCGTCCAACCTGTAGTAAATTTCTTAGTTGCTCGATCAACCAACGGACTATCTTCGAATGTTGGTTGACTTTATGACCGACAGAATTTTCGACTACTCAAACGACTAATGTAGAGATCTATTCGATCGCCCTTCTGATTGATTCCAGGAGAAGTGTGATGAACCATCATGATCTGATGTTCCAACACATTTTTTTGTTAATTTTCCATATAAAAAAAGGGAAGAAAACGATGAAGAAGAACATAACAATAAAACCAAACCTTATAAACACAAAAGAGGAAAATATACTAAGAAGATGAGCTTTTTATCTAGAGAGGACAATAGCTTGTTTGAAGAAATTGATGGTTATGTTTCTGAGATTGAAAAAGAATAATTCCTCTTCATGGCCATGGATACAAAGTCTACTGATATAGAAATTGAATCTTGAAGCAGAACACATTAGTGTGTTATGAGGGAAAAACTCTCTATAGCCAAGGGTAAACCACAACAGACAGGTATGACTGTAGAAATCAACTCAATTCCATTGTATGCTATATAAACTAATGTGAAAGATATGAAAGAGGCCTA